>CAJPIZ010000024.1:0-54731 GCA_905368565.1 Medioppia subpectinata
ATTTGTGGCAATAATTCTCACCTCGTAGTGCCCGGGCTTTAAATTTTTCACATTAATCACATTTAAATTGCTCTCCATTTGAGTGCTGAGCCAATCATTAGAGCCTTTGAGACGATAGTTAACACCAAATGAATTGGCATTTGCAGTGATTTTATCAAAATTAACGCAAATTTGATTGTTGTTAATGTTGTCGTCTCCACGAATCGCTTTCACCGCAAAGTTATTTATATTAACGATATTTATATTTAAATTCAATTTTTTTGAATTAAAAATCTCGTTTTGCCTTTTCTTCATTTTTCTCGTCACATAAATCACAAAACAATGAGTGAATTGAATGAATGAATTGAATATATGATTCAAGTGTTCACATGAGACACACAATACAATTATTATCTCTCGACACAAAAACACAATACAATTGTAATTTATTGAACAGATATCACACAAATAGCTTTGTATCGCAATTAAACACCAATTTCTTCAGTCGTTGTCTCTCTGTATCCGAAGCTTAACTAACTTTAAATGCAATGAAAGGCAAAATATAAATGAGTTCTAAATAATATAGAAATTTATTATGAATTTAATTTCAAATAATTTTCAAATAATTACATTTCAAGAACACAGCCGTTGGCTATAAAACAAACTTTTTTCACATTAAATGCTCTCTTTTAGTAGACTTGAAATTCATTTAAAATCTATAGTTATTTATATAATATAACGACTTTTCTATTGCGAAAATACAAAACTCAAAATAAACCTAAAACTTAAAGATTTGGACTGTTTTTGACACCGAATCAGTCATAGAATATGTTTATATAACAGCAAATCCTTCGTATAATAACAGCTCATTCGCAGCTCTTATTGAAACTAAAAGTAGTTTTTCGTTTACAAATCTCTCTCTCTCTCTCTCTCTCTCTCTCTCTCATAATCTTGATCATAATCGGTTAGACCGAAGAAGAAGATTGTCTCACAAACTGTACTGAATGTGGCCAACGATTTGACCGACTCTATCATCGCTGAAGTGTATTTCAATCTCTCTCGTTTGCCTTTACATAATACAGAATTTACTGTGTGTTCAGTTATGAATTTAGTAAATAGTTTTACAGGCATTTACACGAAATTATATGTAAATATACAGTATATTCTCACAACTAATCCAATAATAATTTATAGTTTACGATACACTCTATTAACTACATTCCCGTTATGTCGCGATTCGCTTCATACCATTTTTCCAACTCATAAAAACAAAAGCTATTGTCTGATTACATCAAAGTTGTAATGAATGGCATTTATGATTGTAAATGTATTAAATATACGAATATATGAATTATAGTATTTGTTTAATTGATATGAAATATTGTATTCATTTTATGTTTTGATGATAAAAAATTAATCCACAAATGCATTCATGTAACAAATGTAAGACATGTATGAAAAGTATGTGAAGAGATATTTAAGTCTATATTCTGTTATTTTAGTGAGTTTTTGGATTGCATTCAACTTTTACTTCTATTTGTTTTTTGTGTGTCTTCTTAATGAAAAGTGATTAAACTTGTCGTCGAATACAACTAATGTTAAGATGAAAATCATTTAAATGAATATTTAATGTCTTTTTTAGTGTCAACTCAACATTACTTTAATACTGATATTAAATATGACATCTTATTTATAATCCTTGATTTAATGACAAATATAGGCCTAAATATATCAGTCTATTATTGTTTTGACAAATTAAAATATAATATTTTATTAAATGTTGAGATTCTTAATAAATGTAAGATAAATACAGAGTTACAGCAGAAAATAATTTATGAAAATTAAATTCAAATATAAACTTGTTTTGCAATAAATGAAATGAAAGGTCAGATTAGTATGACATCAATGGAAGAGAGGATACAACAAGAAAAATAGGTCTCTCTCTCTCTCTCTCTCTCTCTCTCTGTCATAATCTTGATCATCGATTTTAGTTTAGAAATGCAATCAGTGTTTTTGATGTACAAAATAATCGATTAAATCAGTTTTAACACATTTTCTGATCGATTAATGAAAGTTCATTTTTATTGTATTTTATAAAAGCATTGACACAAACATCACTCCCAATGTAAAGCATATCAAATATTGTAAATTATGTTTGTTTTATACAATTAGATATTAAATGAGTAGAAATTTTAAGCGTAAAATAAGCGTTAATTAATTGTTAAAAAAACCGACCTTCATGTCCAGCCCGACCAATGCATACCTGGGCCTCAGTTGTTGCACAATATATTGTATGAAGTGTTTGTATCAATCAGTTATTAAGCACTTAATGGTTATAATATGCTAATAGTATTGGCATTTAACACAACATTTTATGTTTCACAAGATATGCAACATTTTTATATATATTTTGTGTGTTTTTTCATTATTTTATACAATATATTAAGAGCCAAAATAGACAACAATTTTTTACCCAAACACTTAATTACAGCAAAATTAAACAAGATTTTCCTCAATACTTATACAGCAACCTTAATGCAAATAAACAGTATAATTAATTGATAAATTATCATGCTATAACTTTTAAAGAATGTTTAAAATGTTGGTTAAATTATAGATGTAAATATAATTATAAATAGTTTTCCAAAAAACAAATTGTTTGCTTTTATTCAATTGGATTCAATTGTCTCAACTTTTGCTGAATTATTCAATTGATATAATAATTAAATATAATATAAATAAATAATTGCAAAAATGCAAAAATAATAATTTTGATAACTTGTTATCTGAAAGTAAAACTGAAAATAATAACCCTTTAATGTTTAATCCATAATATCTTATCAAAATGTTGTATAAAATTGTGCATTTTTAATGAATTTCATGCGACTTATGACTGCATATAAATCATTAAATCAAACATAAATCCAATAAATTATGTATACATACCGTAATTACGAGAGCTTTAAATCAAACAGAAATTTAGCAAATTCTTAATAAAATTGGTAATAATCTAATAAAATCTACTTTCATGACTGATTTCATAATATTGTTGGCAAACGAGAGACCCATATAATCAATATATGTGTATAATTCGTGAACAGAAAAGGTTGGTCTCAAACACATGAATATTTAATAAACACATAATATTTTTCAGGTAAAGTAAACACACAATGCATTTAAATAATGTTTGAGTTCATCACAGCATCACTATTAATAAAGCGTTAAATATTTGCATTCGAGACAAATAAAAGTTTTATTTATTCATTTGTTATATTCATCTATTAATTCGTCCCTTTTTTCGTGTGTTATTCAAATCACACAAACATTGCATTCATTTATAATTAATAAAATATAAATGATATTCAAATCGTTCGCTATTTCAATGTGTTAATCACTTTATCGCTATATTCTTAAAACAATTGACAAAAAAGTCTTAATATAAAAGTATTTTGAATGAAACAAAAGTTAGTAATAATTACGTAAATGACAAGAGAGTGGCACTCGGTTTGTGAGATATCAACCATCGCTTATCGCCTTATCGTTTGTCGCGTTTGAAGAGTTGTCGCAAACAATTGGTGGCAAAAGTGATAACAGCCAAGACATCATTCGTTAAGATATGAAACCAACAAAAAGTATGAGTAAATGTATTGATAAAATCAGAAGGAAATCTACATTTTTGTCGATTTAATTCACTTAAATATCAAGTGTTTCTCAAACACAGATTTAGACGTTATTAAGAAAATGTAATTTTATTATTCATAGATTAAGTCTTTAGATTACAGTTGAATAAGAGTTACGCACAAATCCTGTGCCACTCCAGGCTTAATCCTTAATCCAGACAAATCACGTTGAAATGAACGTAATGCTTTTTACCATGGTGACTTTGAATTAATAAAACATTAAGTTATAATTCAACAAATATTAGAAATACATTTAATGCAAAGATATTGAGAAACATTTGAAACGACAGGAATCGTATAAATCCTTCATTAAAATACAATCATTATATAAAACACTTAAACCATTAAAACAAATGCTTTTTTATTTCTCAATTAATTAAAATAATCGCTAAATATATGACGAAATATACGCTTATATTTACAACACTTTACATACTATTCATATTCAATACAATTCTGTCATATCATCTAAACTCTGGTCTCAAATATCGATAAACTTTTTTCCTTCATTTTCGCTACGAATTGATCAAAACTTTTTTGTTTAAACAATTTTTGAAGAGTTGAGTGAAGAGTCGACAGAAAAGGACGAGAGAAACACAACATATGATTGCTGTGTATATTAACAGTCGATTCAATGCATTGCAGAATAACTCACAGAATATTCTTTGCAGTAATTTTTAAGGAATAATCGATTCGTTGCCTCAAAGGAGGCGTACATTGCATTCACAGTACACTCGCATTGAATTGCTTGTAGACAAACGCATATCGATGTAAAGCGCAAAACGTCTACAAAAAGTGGTCGACATATTGAGCGTTACGTTGAATGCGATGAGTCGTCGATTGCATTGAAAGCAAAACAAATAAAACAAACATTTGTTTTGGTATTGATTTCAACGTTTGATTTGATTGTCGACTAAATTATGGACACATTTGCCGTAAAATGCGATCACAAGACGAGAAAGTGATGCTTTCAAACAGCGGTCAATCAGTGGACAACTACTCATCATTTGACAGCTTAAGACATAAACAGTCATCCGATGAGGACATGATCGACATTAAGAGCGCTTCCGACCTCGAGGTCAACAATACGGTTGACATGAAAGGTATTCCTCCGCAGTGTTTGTAATGTTACCACCGATTGTCTCATTTCACTGTCATTAACGCTCACTTCTCTTTGATTTGTTTTGATTTGATTTAACGATTATTTAATGTCATGTATTTTTAACACACGTTTTATTGAATGGTTTTTCTAAATCAATGCAAATGTTGTCTCAATTTGTTTGAATCGTTAACTCAATCATCGTTTCAATCATTAATTCATTTATAATTAACGACTAATTAATTGAAATATTGACACAAAAAGTCCAATCATTTCATTGATTGATAAATTGTTGCCAAATATTAATACAATTAACAAATGAATGTCTATTTGGAGACACGATTGGACGCCAATCGACGGCTTTAATGAGTCGTTTGTCTAATTGTTTTTAACGCTGGACTCAATGACAGCCAAAATACTGATTAAATAAACTAATTATACAATAATGTAATGATTGGTGTCTTCTCTCTAATAGGCTTTAGTGCCGCATGTCTTACAAGTAATGCCACAAACCTTTTGATACAATTAGACAATAATGAGACCAATCATGAAAGCAATGAATATAATGACAATGCATTTACAAGGAGTGGCACTAACAATGACTTCCGCTCGACATCCAGTCCATCGACCACTTCTTCGTCGGCCAATGAGTTCACAGAATTCGATAGATTTATTAAATACACAAATAATCCTAATTCGAGTCCCACTCGAGGTCTGTGTCCACCCAATCAACGCATCCATAAACCGCTTCCAATTGTTTTTCTCTAAATTCAATTTTCAATCGCAAAACTACTTTCTATCTTATAATCGTTACATTATTTATTCTTTAACTCCTAAACCATTCCTCTCACTCTCACTCACGCATACCTTTCTTTCTAATCCTTAAATAAATAAATGACAAACTGATTAGATGTCTGTTAAACGCAAACATTTTAACATTGAAATGATATATTAATATGAATGCTATTACGACAGAAATGGAGGCCGAATTGCCTCCCAATCAGAGCCATTACGAGGACTTCCACACAATCGACTGGCAGAGAGACATCGCGAGGGATCGCATGAGACACCGGTTTATTGTGAAGAGAAAACACAACTCCATTATAGAGATGCTTAAGTCAACGCACGACGCGTGGAGTGGTTGGCTGTGTGTGCTTTTGGTGGGCATCAGTGCCGGTGCGGTCGCCGGTGTGATCGATATCGGCGCCGGTTGGATGAAAGACCTGAAGGACGGCATATGTCCCGCAGCTTTCTATTTGAATCGAGAACAGTGTTGTTGGTCTTCGAACGATACGGAACTCGAAGGTTTGATTTGACAACTGTTTGGCCGAAATGATGACCTAATTGTTTGTGTCTGACATCAGGTACTCTGTGGACAGACCATTGCGAGCAATGGAAGACTTGGCCGCAACTCATAGGTCTGAATGAGAAGTCGGCAATCGTGGGCTCGTATATAGTTTCGTACTTTTTCTACATCTTGTGGTCATTCATATTTGCTTTGTTGGCCGCGTCTTTCGTGCGGACATTCGCGCCGTACGCCTGCGGCTCAGGAATTCCAGAGATTAAGACAATACTCTCCGGATTTATCATTAGAGGCTATTTAGGCAAATGGACGCTTACTATTAAATCATTGGGTAATTATATAAGTTTATTTCAAAACATAATTATTATTATTAATTCCTCAATACTTTATGATTTACATAACAGGAATGATGTTAACGGTAGCGGCGGGTCTATCACTGGGAAAAGAGGGCCCTCTCGTCCACTGCGCCTGTTGTATAGGAAATATATTCAGTTATTTATTCCCCAAATACGGCAAAAATGAGGCCAAAAAGCGTGAGATATTATCGGCCGCGTCGGCGGCCGGCGTTTCCGTCGCTTTCGGTGCACCGATCGGAGGGGTGTTGTTCTCACTCGAAGAGGTCTCCTATTATTTTCCACTTAAAACTTTGTGGCGAAGTTTTTTCTGCGCATTAGTCGCCGCTTTTGTCCTCCGATCCATCAATCCTTTCGGTAATGAAGTCTTATTTTATTGTCTGGTATTTCCCCCCTAAAGCACTGACACCACCCGTCCATTACAGGCACTGAACATTTGGTGATGTTTTACATCGATTACACGCGTCCGTGGATTCTCTTTGAATTGGTTCCGTTCATAATGTTGGGCGTCTTCGGCGGTCTAATTGGCAATATATTTATTAAAGCGAACCTCCGTTGGTGTCAACACAGGAAATACTCAAACCTCGGCCAATACCCCATCAGCGAAGTGTTGGCCGTAACGCTGATCACAGCAGTGATCGCATTCCCCAATCCCTACACTCGCATGAATTCGTCCGATTTGATCAAAATGTTGTTCAGTCCGTGCGGTATCGCCGACGAGACCCCGCTTTGCAACTATTACCGCAATTTCACTAACGTTAACGAACACGTCCAGATCGCTCAGGCGGGGCCCGGCGTATACCAGTCCCTCGGGCTCCTCATTCTGGCGCTTATATTCAAATTAGTGATCACTATATTCACGTTCGGAGTCAAAGTGCCCGCCGGTCTGTTCATCCCGTCGTTAGCGATGGGCGCTATAATGGGCCGAATAGTGGGCATAACGATGGAACAAATCGCTTATAATTACCCCAAATGGTGGGTCTTTCAGGACGCGTGCTCTAACTCTGGCGAGAGCTGTATGAGTCCCGGTATGCCATCACTAACCCATTCGTTGCGATTAGATGTTTGATTATTGTCTGTACACCGATAGGACTCTACGCAGTGGTGGGCGCGGCTGCTTGTCTGGGAGGTGTGACCCGAATGACAGTGTCTTTGGTGGTGATAATGTTTGAGTTGACGGGTTCTGTCAACTTCATTGTACCCCTAATGTCGGCCATAATGGCTGCCAAATGGGTGGGCGACGCGTTGGGGAAGAAGGGTGTCTACGACGCCCACATTGAACTCAATGGCTATCCATTCCTCGACAACAAGGAAGAGTTCCCGCACACGACTATAGCCGCCGACGCCATGAGACCCAAACGAAACGAACCGCCGCTCGCAGTACTCACTCAGGACTCCATGACTGTCGACGATATCGATAATCTCTTGAAGAGTACAAACCATAATGGCTTTCCTGTTGTCGTTTCGCTCGAATCCCAATATTTGGTGGGATTTGTGTCGCGAAAGGACTTGAGTTTAGCGTTAAGTAACGCCAAACGCACGTCCGAAGTGTTTGAGAACTCTGTCGTACTGTTCAGCACTGGACACGTGCCCACAGATCCCGTTCCTCATCAGCCCATTAAATTGAGACGAGTCGTTGATTTGGCGCCCATTACTATCACAGATCAGACACCTATGGAAACAGTGATCGATATGTTCAGGAAATTAGGTCTGAGACAAGTGCTCGTCACACATAACGGGTAATGCATTCGCCATTCGTTCAAAATGATCCAAAACTTAACTAATTGTTTGTTTTTTACTTTTCAGTCGCTTATTAGGGATTATCACTAAAAAAGACATTTTATTACATCTAAAAGAGTTTGAAGATTTAGACCCGGAATCGGTTTTATTTCGATAGATAATGAATTCTAATAATTTTATGACATAAATCTATTTTAAGCATATTTTTTTGGAAATCAATTAATCGTAAAGTATTTAACATTTTAAACAATCGGAAAAATGATTGAATATTTTAAATTCAATAAAACTGTTATGTTATTCATATTCTATTATTTATCAAAACTCAATGTAAAGTAACTTATTTTTTGTTGAATTTAAGTTACAAAACCAAACGGCAATCAATGTTATGATTGAATTAATATTTTTTAGTGTTTGAATGATTATACAGTGATTTAACTTATAATTGTTTGTTTTCATATTTATTTCAATAAAATATATTTATTTAAAATAACTTTTGAATGAATCAATTCAAATGCAATTCACTGAAAATTCATTAGGAATGTGAAAACTAGACTTCAATACTGTATTATCGCCAGAATCGTAACCTTCAGTGTTTTATTACATAGAGCCCAACCTTCCCCTATAGCGCACGTACTTAATGCTACCAATAGTGTACAACATTATAAGCTAATAGCTATACACACACTTTGCAGTGCATCACTATATGGTTTATAGTAAACTCCACATATAGTGAACGAATAATTGTTTGCAAACAATGGGTAATATGTTTTGATCGCGCCATTGATGACAATCGTGGGCTCATATATATGTCAAAGTGTGGACGTGTTTGTTGGACAGGAGTGAGAGAGAGAGTTGTTTCGCTGCGACCGGCAGTTGTGCGCCAATGGGAGCGCAGTATTTGGCGTAGTGCTGACTCGTGGCTCCGTTGGTGAGCGTTGGCTGAGTCAGTGACACAATGTCTGCTCCCATAATGAAGTGGCGTAAAGTGACGGCTTGTGTGGGTCCGGCCCCCCGTCCCCGTCACGGACACAGAGCCGTCGCCATCAAAGACTTGATGATTGTGTTCGGCGGCGGCAACGAAGGCATTGTCGACGAATTGCATGTCTTCAACACCAGTAAGTGTTTGCCATTTGTTATTGTCTTGTATTTATGGTATACAGTAGTGTTGTATACAGTGTTTGTGTGTATACTCTCTCTATATATGCCATACAAAAAGCCCGTATATATAGCGGGCGCTCATATATATTGATCCCAACGTTTTACTGCACAGTCTGTGCTCTCTCTCCCTCTCTCTCTCTCTCGCACTAGTGTTGCTTTAGTACGACATCTTTGTTGAGCCATTGATATACAGTTTAAACCATTTATATGAGACACCGATCGTAACCTTCATTACGCTATAGCGAGAGTGAGTGAGAGAGAGAGAGAGACCACTTCTTAACCATTGAATGAATATCGCATTTAATTTTGTCATTACATAACAACTCGTGACTGAAGTGGCGCTCAATTTCTTCCCACACTTTAATGAAAAAACCTTTCCTTTCGTACAAAACGTACAGACGTTTAGATTTGGCGTTAGATTTAGTTTCGCGCATAAAAAACACATTTTTTGTCAAATAACTATTTAATTAAATTGTTTTTTACTGATTATTTAATTAATTTTATATAAAAATAATTATAAAATGAAAATAAAACACATGAAGTAGAGTAAAAAGTTGATAAAAAGCACCTATATCGTGACAGAATTGACCTTGCTTGTTTTTGTTTTTTGTTCAAAACTTACGATATTTATAGCGGTAATAATGAGGGGGAGAGTGTGAGGGGGCGTATTGTATGGCAACCCCCGCACACTTTGAATAGCCATACGGTTTACGATATAATTAATTTGGTTCCCAATATATTTGTAACAAAAACTTATAAACTTTGTTGAAAAACAAACGGCACATAAGGTTTACACAAATGTTTCAATTATAGCAACCAATCAATGGTTTGTACCGCAAGTGAAGGGCGATATACCGCCCGGTTGTGCGGCCTATGGGTTCGTATGCGATGGGACCCGACTCCTGGTCTTCGGAGGAATGGTAGAGTACGGCAAGTACTCCAACGAGTTGTACGAACTCCAGGCCAGTCGATGGGAATGGAAACGACTTAAGCCGCGGCCCCCTAAGAATGGGGCCAACTATCCCTGTCCTCGATTGGGCCACTCGTTTACACTGATCGGCAATCGGGTCTTCCTATTCGGAGGTCTGGCCAACGATTCGGACGATCCGAAGAATAATATTCCCAGGTTTGCGACCGATGTCTGTAGTGTTTGAATAGATGGCCTAATTGTATGTGTTTTGTTGTATTGAATGTGTGGACACAGGTATCTGAACGACCTGTTCGTATTGGAGACGCGGCCCTATTCTAATGTAATGCAATGGGAACTGCCGACGACGTACGGCACACCCCCTCCGCCCCGAGAATCTCATACAGCCGTCGCTTACGTCAGTCCCGACGGCAAGAGTTCTAAACTGATTATATACGGAGGTATGAGTGGTTGCCGTTTGGGAGACCTATGGCTTCTGGACATCGAGTCAATGACATGGACTAAGCCTTTAGTCGACGGTATTTTGGCTTTTTTACTCGTGTCTTGAATTGTGATATTAATGTAGTGTTTATGATGTGCGGCACAGGTATACCACCCCTTCCACGGTCTCTGCATTCGGCGACATTCATCAATCAGCGAATGTATGTCTTCGGCGGTTGGGTTCCACTGGTCTGTGAGAACGACACGAAAACCGGTGGAAGTGTTCAGGAGAAGGAGTGGAAGTGTACCAATACATTGGCTGCGCTTAACTTAGAGACAATGACCTGGGAATTCATTACCAACGAGTCGTTTGATGACTCTGTGCCGCGCGCCAGAGCCGGCCACTGCTCGGTGTCTATCAGTACGCGACTGTATGTGTGGTCGGGTAGGGATGGGTATCGGAAGGCGTGGAACAATCAGGTCTGTTGTAAAGACTTGTGGTATTTGGAGACCGAGAAACCTCCGGCGCCCACAAGAGTACAACTGGTGAGAGCGGCCACCAATACGTTGGAGATCTGTTGGGGCGCCGTTCCCACAGCCGACTACTATCTGCTTCAGATCCAGAAGTACGACATCCCTCCCAACCAACAAACACAGTCCGCCGCCGGCGCTCATCCGCCGGGCATTCCTTTAGCTAAGACGCCGATCGCTGTCACGCCTCCCATCACTCCTCCCGTCACTCCTAAAGGCATGCATCAGATCAACGCAATGGTATGTCAAATAATTAAGTTTAATTTCTATGTTGTGTTTACATTAATACCTATAAATTGATAGCCGAGTGCACCCGTTATCACCTCTCATACGACACCCTTAACCAATGCACCGACCGGTCAATTGTCAGGAATGGCTGCGTTGGCGGCAGCGGCTGCGGCCACACAGAAAATGGCGACACCAACGCTGCAGACCGTATCGACTCCACCCGCGACTCCCACTATCTCTCAAACGGCTGTTCGCGTGATTACACCCCAACAGTTACAACAAATACAGACCACAAGCGGTCAGACTATTAAATTAGCTTCGGGTTCAGTTCAGGGCGGACAACAGATCAGACTGATTACTCCCGGACAGTCTGTCGGCGGAACCAAACAGATAATTGTACAGAAAGCGGGACAGGGAGGCACTGGTCAGCCACAGCTGATGACTTTGGTTAAGACAGCGCAGGGCCTAACGTTAGCGCCGGCGGGTACTAAAGGCGGACAAGTGGTGAAACTGGTGGCCTCTCAACCCGGGCAGAAGCCGGGAACGCCGACTATCATTCACGCCACACAGTCTCAGTTGATTCAGTTCGCAAACACCCTCACCAATGCAACCGCCGGTCAAAGAGTTATGACAACTGTTATGAAAACCATGGGAACAAATGGTATGCCATCGACTGAGATAATTGTTTGTTTGGTTGTAATCGTAATTAATAATAATTTTTAAATGATAGTTCAATCGGTGGACAGTTTGCCCAAAACAGTAATGTTATCGACTGGAAAGGCGGGCACCACAACCACCTCAACGCCAGCAAAGATAGTGACCGGCCCTCAAGGCGTTAAAATGATTGTCGTTCAGACTCCACAACAGGCCGGAGCCGCACAACAGTCGCAGACTGTCATCATTGGCGGTCAAGGAGGCCAACAGACCACTGGTCAGCCATTTACGCTTCAACTGCCGTCTTCACTATTACAGACGGCCACCGGAACCGGTACTTGATTTTTACGATATACACTATTTTGATGGAAATTCTAACGAATTGTTTTTGACAAATAGGCGGCACGAAAACGATTACAATCCCCGCGTCAGCCCTCAAGTCTGGAATCGCTGGCGGAACTCCTAAGATAGTGTTGGCTTCCGGTTCCACATTACCTCCTGGTGTTCGTATTGTGCAGACGGGCGCCGGAAACACGATGACATCGGGCGGTCAACGAGTTGTCTTCCTTTCATCGGCGTCGGCCACCACTCCCACTGGAACTATCGTCACGAGACCCGCGTCTACATTAACACCAACGGCAACGGCGGCCGCAACCCTTGTCAAAGCCGAAGCCGCGACACCTAAAAAGATTCCTCAATTGGACGGCGCGGACGACGAGCCCGAAACCGAGGACACAAAACCTGTTGTTTCTAAAACATCTAAGAGTACACTCGAATCGGCGCTATTAGGTCAGGGAAGTGGCGCCCCGTCGGCCACTAGTGGTATGTGTAAAATGATGACAAACAATGATTGAAGACTAGAACTGAATATAAATGTGTTGTATAGGTCTGAAAGTGGAAATGCCGGGCGCAGCGCCTCCTTTGCAAATGCTTTCTGACGATCCCGACCCGCCCTCTGCTGTTAAGACAGAGCCTAATACAGACTCCGATCCTTTGGCGACACTGGCGTCGGCCGCTATCTCCTCGGCGGTGACCAATGGTGTGCCGACACTGAATGCGGTGAAACCAGCGATTGTCAAACAGCCGCTTAAGAATAAGAACCAGTGGTACGACGTGGCGATACTGAAGACCAATCAGTGCACAGTTCAGAACTTTTTGATGGCTCCGGAAGGGCTCGACAAACGGGATCCGGACGTGGATTTCGATTCGAATACAGTCCCAAATTTTACTAATTATATGAAAGCAGATCTCGAACCCGGAACCGCTTATAAGCTTAGGGTCTGCGCAGTCAACGCCTGCGGACGCGGCTCTTGGAGCGAGATTTCGGCCTTTAAAACATGTTTACCCGGATATCCCGGCGCCCCCTCTGCCATCAAAATAACAAAGGTTTGTAACTATTATTTGGTGTTTGACTGGCGGTTGTGTTAATCGACATTTGTTTTGGCGAATAGAGCGCCGAAGGGGCGCACCTCTCGTGGGAAGCGCCGCACTTGACTTCTGGAGAGATCACCGAATATTCAGTCTATTTGGCCGTAAAGTCCGCGACAACGGGTGGCGGACAGCAAACGGTAACCTCGAATCCGAACCAATTGGCGTTCGTTCGGGTCTATTGCGGTCGTATGGCTTCGTGTACTGTCGGGAACACACATTTGGCGACCGCACACATCGACACCACAACAAAGCCGGCGATCATTTTCCGAATCGCCGCTCGCAATGAGAAGGGCTACGGACCGGCCACTCAAGTCAGATGGCTTCAGGACACGGCCAACGCCACGCCCGCCGCCAAACCCGCACCCAAAAGGGCGTCCACTGCCGCAGCCAACGAACAGTCAGTTTTATTACAAATTAATTGTTTAATTTGTTATTAATCTTTATATTTATTCCTGAAGTACTGCAAAACGGACTAAAACTGAAGCACAATAAGTGGTTTTATGTATTGGTTGACCGAAAATGTATTGAATATCACATCAAAACATCGCTATAATTGTTATATTGATATTATTTCGACTCATAAATGACTTCTTTATATATCGGTTAAAATTCATGTGTTTTTTCAAACAAAATCATTTCTTTACCCCTTTTTTGATCCAAATTTTGATTAAATTATATTTTCGTAAATATTAAATGTATTTCTATTATAGTTTTATCATATTTTGTTCCAATGATTTTCTCATAAACTCATAATGTAATGAAATCAACAAAATTAAATATAAATATTAATTTAATCATAACATCATTCTCTTCTTTTGTCCGCATTTATCATTATTTTTACCCTTTTTTCGATATTAATTTAAGTCAATTGTCTGATTGATTGTAATTCTATATATAATAATCATCTAAAAGTAAAAATAAATATATTAATTAAAACGATGTATAAATTGAGTGTCGCATAAATTTATTGGCAAATAATTTATTTTTGTGATTGAATTTCAATTTTAATGAGTTGTGAAATGAAGTGTGAATTTAGTGGCGAATGTCTTAATCTTCAAGAAGTTTTGCGTTCACATCGATTATGCGATTGGTTTTCCGCCATTCGGTGTAGTCTTTGACGAGTTTGTAAACGAATAAAATCCAAACGTATGTAACGTTTATATATCGAAACGATATGATCAACACCAGAGTCAAGAGCCAAACGGCGCGCACACCCGCGAAACCGGTCACCAGTTGTCCCAATAGGAAACAGTGGGTTATGTTTAATGTCTTGACTATGATTTCGATAAGAGTCCCAAATTCTGGCGTTTCTTCTAACAGCCAATTGAGGATTGATTTGTGTTTTGTGTTCACATCGTATTCATAGTCACAGATAGTGCAGAATCGGTTTGCCGTCGATTCCAGGTATTGTTTGAGACATTTTTGGTGAACGAAACCCAATTCCTCCTTACAATTGCACGCTTTCATCAAATCATTTGTTTCCAAACAAATTCTGCACTTTTTCTTCTCTTTCATTCTAATACTCAATCAGAATGTTTTAAATTCACATTAACTGCGGTTTTGTTTGCATTAAATACTCAAACAATACTAGCATTCGAGTAGACGTTTGAAAATATAATTCAAATAAAGTTTACAACAATATTTGGACAATTGTTGGTCTCATTAATCATTTCAAATCAAACTGAAAACTCAAATAAATGAATACGAAATTTAATGTAAGACAAGGTTAGGGAACGTTGAGATCGTTATCAAGAATTAGTGGTCTGACACTCAATTAGAATACAGTTTTGACACAATTTATAGAAAATATTTTTAAATAACACAACAATTATTCTTATAATAATAACGGCTATAATTCTAAACTATTAACGGTTTATAAATAAATAACAATTATATGATTATCTGTTATATTCAATAAGAAATGCCATCCAAAGAGATGCCGGTCGAGTGCAATATTATTCTGTCTTCTAATCAAACTCTATTCAACATAGACTTCGGATGGGAAGGCATTCCCTATAATCTTGCTTTCAATTCGTTTATATGTTTGGTAAGGAATAAGAAGTGAAGAGAAAATGAATAATTTGTATGTTTTATTCATATCAGGGATTATTTATAACACTTTTTATAATCCGTTGGAGAGTTTATAACACAACAGACATTGAATCCAAAAGTCCAAAGTATTTTGCTTTTAAATTCTACTAAATATTACTACAATTTCAATCATAAAACAATTTTCTAATCAATAGTTGGCTTTACTTTATATACGGCGATAAGAAGAAAGAGGACTTCTATTTGGAAAAACTTAAAGAAATCAATCGAAACCATCGTTTGGCATATTTGCCACCACTTCTCCATCAACACACAAACCTCATCCCCAATCTTAAGCTTCTGGACGGCGACACTATGACTGAAGGCAGCGGACATCACAGCGATCAACAAAAAGCAGATCCAAACTCAATGCCTTCTCTAAACAATGTACAAAACAAATCACTCGAATCGGTGCAATCAATCAGATCTGATCTCGATCTCAATCCGCGTACGAGTTATGAACTGACACACACTCGTACTGATGAAAATCAGGAAATCAAGCGATTAAAGTCTGCTTTAGACAAAGAATTGCCAATATATAAGACGAAAGAACGACTCGTCAAAGTGAGCCTTAAATACAGTTATATGTGTTTGTATTAAATCAATAACTCTTAACACAGACTAAAGTGACAAAAGAGAAAGTCGAGGAAAAGGCGAAGCATAGGTTTGCGTGGGTTAAGGATTATCTGATGATTAGTGACGAAGACATCATAAAGTCAAAAGGCGTGGATGTTCTACAATATCTACTCTTTCAACGATATCTCCTCTATTTTCTCGTGTTATTGACATTCATTTGTTTAGTTATTATTTTACCGATTAATCTTCAGGGAAACGCCGGTATTCATGATGAATTGTTATGATTGAAACTTGTAATTCATGTAAACCTCTGTCACAGAACCGGAATCCAAGAGTTTCGCAAAGACTACCATTTCAAACCTGGGAAACGGTTCGGATCTGCTTTGGGTTCATTCACTTATCACAGCAATGATAGTTCCAATGGTATGAATGTTATAGAAATTACAGACATTTCTAATTTGTATCCAAAATATAACAGGGATTGTATGGTATGTATCACTTCTCGAAACTCATCACATCTGACACACAAATAGTGAACAAAAGTGCACTTTTGGTCGAAAATATACCGCATGACAAACGAGTGCCTCTTATTATCAAAGATTATTTGATGAAAAAGTTCCCAAAAGTAATGATAAAACGGATTACATTTGTTTACGACACGAGAAGATTGGAAAATCTCATGAATCAGTTGCTGACATCAATTGAAGCCAAACAGTTTTGCGTCGATTATAAGAAAATATATGGCCAGAGGTGTGAAGTGAGACCCTATTGTTTGGGTAAATTTGGCGGTATATTGTGCTGTTGCGGGTGTTGTCCCAAATTGGATGGAATCTTCTATTATGCCGAAGAAAAGGTAGAACTCGTGCAGGAAATCAATAAGGAATTAAACGATTTAACACAACAACCGAAAGGCTCGGCGTTTATCATATTTGAAGACAATTTAATGACTAAAGAGTTTGTATTATCCAAGTGTTACTCAATATACTCTTTATAATGAAATCTATTTGTTTTATCAACAGAGTCTTCGAGAGGTTTAACCCAAGCTATTCATTCTGTGTGTATGTCTACCAATGGTATCAAAACTTGTTTGAAAAAAACTCAGATCCAATGGAAACGTTCAGATGGACAGTGAATTACGCTCCGAGTCCTGAAGATGTTGAGTGGTAAGCATCACAATCACATCACATCAAACATGTAATCAATTGTTTCAATGAAAAGGCATGACATCGGTTTAGAGCGAGGCTTAAGCTTTTTGATGAGTTTTATAATGCATGCAATACTCATATTCATATTCCTCTTCATGACTACGCCTACCATTGCTGTCGATATTCTCCTTAAACCCGTATCTACTGATGAGTCAACCACTTTGGTCTGTATAACCAAATGAACCATTTGTTTTTAACTTATACTGTATTATCCAATGCAGACAACACTGAGACAGTTCGGGCGGCCATACCTACTGATGGTCATGACTTTAATACTTCCATCACTAGTAATGATAGTTCAGTATCACATCCCATACAAGACAAGGTCGGCGTTTAACCACGGATTGATGTTCAAGACTTATCTGTTCCTTATATTTATGGTTCTGATTCTTCCGTCTTTGAATCTCTACACGTAATGTCATATAAACACAAGTCTATAATTTAAGGCAATAAATAAACCATTAGTTTCCATAACGATAAATAGGACGGCTTTACTGTTGAACATAGCGTTTGCCGACAACAGTACCCAACAGTCGATTAGTGTGAATTGTTTGTTTCCGACAGCAAATAGCGGTTTCTTCACTAATTATGTTCTGTCCACCGGTTTTGTGGGAAATACAGTTCAGATCTTATTGTTCCCGGAATTGGCTTCTTATATATTCTCACTCTATTATTACTCGCGAAGTGTCGCCGAATACGAGTCCGCGCGACAAATGGTTAAATTTCGGTTCGGTTTTGGCACCAAATACGCGGCAATGCTCTTAATCTATACAATTATCATCACTTACAGCATATCCTGTCCACTGATAGCACCCGCAGGTATTCACCATTTATATATCAATACCTATAATGAATGGCAATTAAGACAATAAATTTGTCTATAATTTATAGGACTTTTCTATATGTGTGTAAAGCATTTGGTCGATCGATATCTCTTGTATTACATCTACACTCCGACGCCAATCAGTAGTCAAATGCACTCAACGGCTGTATTCTTCGTTCAAATGAGTCTTTATTTCCTAAGTGTTCAGATGTGGACCACATTGTCTCAGTATAAAATCGAAACGCCGGACCGGCTTAAACTAACAGACAATATTCACATCACTCCATCGCTTCCCATAGGCTTTTACGCTTTCATCGGTACCATTATTATTATCATTAAGTTTTTCAGATATACATATGTATTCAACGTATAGTTTGTGTTATTATTTCTATTGTCTTTTATTGTAACCAATTCTCACATTTAAAATAAATATTCTAACTTTCAATTCAATGATTACTTGAACGACAAATGCAAACAAAAATAAAACATTATTTTTAAGATTAATTATTTATAATTAATTTTATTAAACTTTAGAAAATTGTTTGTAAAATGTCTATGTAAATCATACGTTGTATAACATTTGAATGCTTACTAATCCTCAAAGTAGACAACTGTGTAAATATCGAGGAAAAGCGGTCACATCTCTTATGTTAGGAATACCAGTCATTGTTTGGATGAGCCGATCAAACCCTATGCCATATCCGCCGGTAATTGTGTTCCCAAAACGTCTTAAATCTAAATACCTTTTCAAATAAAATCATAAATTATTAAATATATAAACGGAAAGATCGTCTCTTAATACCAGTCAAGACTTTCGCTTAAATTGAGTTCATTTATGCGACGCTCGAGTTCTGTGAGAGAATCTTCGCGAACACTTCCTCCGCAGATCTCACCAGAAATCGGAGCCAATAAATCAAAACATAATGCCTTTGAAATATCAATATTAATTAACATCAAGAATAATGTCATCCGTTTATACAAATACCTCTCCATTGGATTGTTTCATATAAAATGGTCGCACATTTGCGGGAAAATGAGTGACAAATACGGGACAGTTATCCATAGAATCTACTAAAAGTCTTTCCTGTTCTGCGTTCAGGTTTTGTCCACTTTTCAAATCCGCATATTTTTTAGTTTTCCTCAACTCTTGTATCGCTTCATTGTATGTCATTCTATAAGATATGAAATTATAATCATTTGTAATCTATTATCTAAACGATTGAAACCTAACGTAGCGTTTATTTGCAATTTTATCAAAATATTTATAATTCGTCTCTTTGTGGATAAGTTTTAAGTCTTCTCTGCAGTTATTGCTTATATAATATGCAATGAATTTGCAAATAGTCTCCACTCTATCCATAACTTCATCGACTGATTCCACAAATGCTTCTTCCGATTCAAACATCAAGAATTCAGACAAATGTCTTCTGGAAAGTGATTGTTCGGCTCTAAAGCATTGACTTAATGTGTAGACACGACTCAACGAACTAAACAAACAATTTCTTCATTAATTTCATACAAAGAGTAATAGTGAGGAAGAGCTCACATACCGAGCCATTGCCTCCAAATGGAGTTGACTCGAGACCGACAAATACGTCGGTCTATCAAAGTATAGATTGTCTTCACCACAAAAGGGCGACTATAAAGGAAGCAAACACTTGAGACCCCATCTCATCACCAAGAAGTGATCCAATCATTACCCGAACATTGAAGACATGTCCTCCGCCTTCGCAGTCGTTGGACGTGAGAAGAGGTGTCGTAACGTTCGTGAAGTCGTTGTGTTTGCCATACATATGAATGGCATTCATTGTCTCGCTTTTAATTCTGGCCAACGATTGAAACATTGGCTGTCGTTGTCTTAAGTGAAGGTAAGGACGAAAATAAGACAATTTATAGTCTTTGCTTTTGTCCACAATTGGATACGTGTTTGGATCGCAAGAACCCATTATATCAATGGATTCGCACAACAGTTCCACCGGTTGTTTGGGTCCCGGACTCGACACCAGACGTCCCACACATCGCACACAACACCCGTTGTATAGCTCTTTGACGGATCTGAAGACACATGGGTTACAAACATATCATATAATACCACAAACCACTCGCAAAGACATACGTTTGGACCACATCTTCATCGATGACCACTTGAATGTGTTTATGAATGGATCCGTCGTTTACGTGAAGAAATACAGGCTTTTGTTTGCGACTCGACTTAACCCAACCCTAACACCAATAGACCACTCATTAGAGACAATGTTATCATCAAAATCAGAGTCCAATTATCACCGAAATAGAGACCAATTGATCGCCGGGTTTAGTATTCAATGCATTTTTGACATTCATTTTCATAACACACTTCTCATTAAATAAACGTTTTGTACATTCAATCGACTCTTCGCTCAAACGTCTGAAGCATTGAATCGATTGATAAGTATTTGATTTCAGCAAATGTTTTATAAAATGCATTGAAATTAGGGTTTAATTGCAATCAAATTCAATGCAAACAAAACAAATTGTTTGAAAAGTTTGTTTCAAAACATTGAACACATGTTTGGTGTGAATGACATCACATCAGGGATTGTCTATACATCTCATGAATTCAATTCTTGATCTTAAATTCTGACCACCGATGAGATAATCGGAAAAACATTGAAAACATCGGTTAATGTCTTTTAAGAGTTATAAAATACTCTAAATTTATATAATTTATTAACAAATTTCATCTAAAATACAATTTTTTAAATAAATACAATACTAATGGAGAATAAAATACAAAAGCTATAAAAATACACAACTTTTTGTGTATATAATTAACAATTGATAATAAGATATAATAATAAATTCATTTAATTATAATGTATAGAAATCGTCGGTAAAAGTGTTTTCATAAACGCAAACGGATGGATGAGTTGTCGTGTTTTGATGGCCAGAAGTTTCGACAATTTTGCACAATTCGTCGCTTATAGTGAAGGGAAAGCCAAAGAATTTGTTAGTTTCAAATTGGTTGAGCCGATAGGTAACCATATACCACGCGCTCGCTCTCAGTCTCTTGTCTTCGGGCGAGTCATCTGCAGATTCTGTTCGGAATCGTTGTCTAAAATGGATGAATACATGAGCGACGAGTGATTCAAGCAATTCGTGAATGTCATTCATCTCCGTTCGGCCACTCATATAGCGGTTGGTTTTGGTGAACGCACCGCTCAGGAGCACCGCCTCATTGGCCACTCCGCACCGGTTTAATAGATATGTTATTTTCTCTCTGTATAAACCGAATGCATTGGTCGCCAATCCTTCGTATTTGTGCCAACCTTTCAATTCATTTAACGATTATATTTGTGTTTCAATTCACATAATTTGACATTAAGTTTAATTACCAGGTAAGATAAGTTTAGGATTTGGTTGGTAGTTAATCTCGTGTATAATTTTGCTTTGAATGCTATTTTCAAATTCACAACACATTCGATACATGCGTCCCAATACTCTCTTCGAAAGATAGGTCTTCTTCTCAATCACTTTCTCCATAAAATCTGGATATAGTTTTGGTTTCTCTTTCCTATCGATTGGTTCAACGATTCCAGTCTTTGCGAAATCCAATGCAACACAATATTTGATAGCTATTCCAGTGATAAAAACACATAAATAAAACTTATAAATTGACTTTCAATGGTAGTAATTGTGAGACTGACCTAAACTCATACAAACGGGAGAGAAAATGCCCTTCTCTTGTAGGTCAGCGTTCGCTAAATAGGCGTTCGCTATGAGTCCCACGTTATTACTCAAGAGATATTCGCAATAAAAGTCGAGAATGTCTTCGACCTCTGCCTTGTGGTCGAGTTCTTGCGATTTGCCGGTCGGGAAATGCATGGCCGCTATGTTTTCGCCTTTAAAAATCAGGTCTGAGTTCCAGAATATGGCGTATTCGTCGCCATCCAAATCACTTCCGGCCATTTCATCCGAGTGCGGACGCGCGCCCTTCGCCGGGAATACCAGACAGTCTCTGATGTGACTCAAGGCGGGAATGTTGACAGCAGTGAGTTTGCGGACATCGCCGGGATGTAGACACGGGAACTTCGTTACCATCACTTGTCCTTCGAGTTCAAAGTAATTACCGCACGGAATGCCGTCTTTGTCCACGTGTGACAGTTTGGCGTATATCTGGCCGTATTCTAGAGAACCCGTTTCGTCGAGAACTCCGAACGCAATCCTTCCCCTATTCATCGGTACTTTAATTCTTGCCTTTGATTTCAATTCTCTGATTCGATGGGGTATTAAACAGTCGAGTATTTGCCTAAATATGGGTTCCGTTAGAAATGAGATTCCATTGGCCAACAGCTTCTCGTACGGCAACGAAAGACTGCTTTCATTCTGGAGGAGAGCCATCGCAGAGGCGTTGCACTCTAGAGAATTGGCTAAACTTTTGAGTGTCTCGTCCAACATCTTAAGAAACACATTGGGATTGACTAACAACTGTTCCAGTAATGAGATAAGAGGTCGGTTCAGATATACGGGTCGCGGCGCCGATAGCTTAAGAATACCCAACGATCTGTCGTCCGATTCATACTTTTTCATACTCTCTCTGAAGATAATGCGTTGCTCTTTGAGTTTGGGGTTCACGACAAGCATTCCCTTACAGCCGCCAAACCTGATCTGCATCGCCGATGGCCTCTGAATACAATCGTTTGGTAATTGTTTGTACACTTTCTCAGCGATCGCTTCGGACACCATTCCGATGCCATCCGAGAAGACGTACCGCTCTTTCGTCAGGATTTGAGGGTTTCTGAAGTCTGGTTTGAAGGGGCCCTCAATGTCGGCGAAGTAATCGATTTGCGTCTGTGAGTCAATACTTATGTGAGTCATGGCCTGTGAGAAGACGAGTCCGAGTCGGGCCACATATTTGGGCACATTTTTGCGAATTTTACTCATATCTCCCACTGATTCGCGAAATGTATGCGCTGTTCGGCCGGAGTTGTCCTTCGCGTACAAAATCATGCCATTGTCTCGCAGTTGACTCGAAGAACTGCCCAGAAATTCAAACACTCGGTCGCCAATTGTGATGCCATTCATAAGCGGTGTTTTAACGATTCGTTTGACAAAATTGATTTGACTCTCCTGTGAACCACTTCTTTGGACGGTATAACTCAATGCCTTCAGATTGTCTTCACGTATGGTTAGCCTTAAGTTGTAGTCGGGCTCTGAGTTCACTATAAAACGGCTCTTTAGTATGGGTTGCGGCGGAAGCAGCAGAAGTCGGGTCGGCGTTAGAATACACCGACGGATCTCTTGAATCTCAGTGTTAAATGATTTCATGTCAACTCTATCTCTATAAATGTCGTGCTTTCTCTTCAGTTTATCAAATATCTTATCCAAAGCTATCGAAATACGAAATATAGATCTGCTTTCAATGATGGCTGATATCTGAAACAGTGTCTCTTCGGTAGCCTTTTGGTCGGTTTGTGAGTATTGTTCGCACTTTTCCATGAAATTAATGGTTTCGAATTTGAAGAACAGCTCATCTGATCCCTGGAATGTGTGCGAAAAGATTGATTCAAAAGCATATCTCACAGCGAATGGCAGTTTCATATTAATCGGATCCAAGAGGTAATTGATTTCGCGGTTATTGACGCTATTGTGTTCACTAATGTGCGCGAAATACACGGGAATCGGAACCAAACGTTTCATTGAATCAATCACTGAAAACGGATCCTTAATGTCAATACATTTCTGGTTTGGTGTGAATTCTTTGGCTTTTTTGTTGATTGGGATCTCAATGACAAAGACATTGCATTTGCCAATCATTTGCGCCGATAGTCCGCGCAACTCATTGTCACGAATCCAATTGACCGCCGAAGACATCTCGTCGGTATGGACGCCAACATACGAATCGTATTCTTCTCTTAACGACAGTTTCGGGTATTTGTTTTGCTTCTGTGGCGACGAGTCGTTGTGTTTGAGATCATTCTCCACGCAAAACAGAATCGGCGGGTGATTGACATTAATGTGGAGTTTGATTGAATCCATTTCAGTGGACACAACCATCGATTCAATGGACGAGTAGTCGATCTCAAACTTGTAGCGAATGTTATGAAAGCACTTCTTATTGTGTCCACCGCTCGTCACCCGAAACTTCACGTTCACATTCCGGCGCTGATGGAGAAACTCGGCGGTCATGTCGTCTCTGGCGACGTGTACTTTGCTGTTGAAGAAATTCCGATCACTGCTGTCGTAGTGTTTGATGAATTGCGTCAAATCGATAAGAGTTCCCATTTTGAACGACTTTAAGTTATAGGAATCGCCGCACATATTGTCCACCGAATCCATACAGAGGGCGGTGTTTGGCAGCATTTTATACGTGTCTTCCGTGAAGGAGAACCACGTATTCTTGAGCTCCCGTTCGGCGCAAATGCTGGCAATCAGTTTCTTGACGGCCGGACCCGTCGTCTTCTCGAGCGTCGTGTGGGCCGTGAATCGGGACACGCCTTCGTCCTCGTAGTAGATCTTGTCCGACGTGTTGCCCAACGCCATGAGCTCCATGTCCACAGCCGTGACGCCCCTCAGGCCGCGAAGAGTCGTCTGCAGAGTCTTTCCCTTCTCTAACCGCCATTTGTTGATCGCATTATCGCTTGTGTCCCGACAGCCGAGCGGTGCGTCCGATATGTGGATGATCTCAACGCTGAGCGCTGTATAACACGCGTTAGTATTGGCGTAACCGCCGCTCTCCAGCATCGCTTCACTCAACGCTTCCCAACCTTTGTATCACTGAATGTGAGATCAAAAACAACTGAATGACAACTGAATGACTGAATCGACGGTTGATATGAAATGTCAAACAAATTGTGAAATCAATTCAAAAATAATGAATTCATTATTCGATTAGTGAATGCATTGAATGCACGAGAGTTTCACAACTCATTCACTATTCACTACACTTTATAACAGCAATGCATTTCATTCATACATTTCGCTGCAAACTGTATGAAAAGTTCACTAACTTTTCATTTTCACAAATTCACTATCAGTTTAATTAATCACTTGATTATTGCGAATACAATTAAAGCACAATTAGATTTACATTTCTTCACACCATATAATGCAACAAATGTTTAAAATGCAACAAATCATATAATCATAGAAATTGTATTCAATAACTGTAACTAAGTTTGAAAAGTTTGTAAAAATTATGTTTTAAACACCAGTTTTTGATTTAATTTATATCGAGTTGTATTCAACATCTCATTGGATCTGTTGGTCACTTCTTAAGGCATTCACTTCTTCACACAATCGATGACATCACTATCAATGGGAGATGTATTACACACAAAGACAACGATTAAAAGTGCATTCAATCAACAATTCACATGATTTGATGAAAACTTTGAATGACATTTAAATGGAGACCAATTGAATGGATGATATGATATGTATATCTTGAGCGAAGTGTGGTATTAGTTGATGACAATGAGACCTGTGAGGGGACACACCATCACAGGTGGTCATCGTTTGAAGACATGGTGTGGAGTGAAAGAGTGATCACATGATTGACTGTCTGAGACTCGAGACAGCGTTTCATTGCAACACAAGTCAAACACTTGACAGCAAAATAGGTGTCAAACCATTCATTCAACTCATTATTTCATTCACGTCTATGAATGACCAAAAACTTAAAAATAAATGCTATAATATTAGCAGATATAACAACTATTAGTATATTGAAAAATATTATGTAATAATTCTTACAATTTTTATATTGTTTTAACAAAATTAATGAAACCATTTTTTGATATACTTTTATCCAGATCATATAAGTATTTGGTTCAGTGTCTGCATAGTATGGCATACTTCCCACTGGAAGTGTATGTCTTTCCCTGGACTTCTCATTTCGATATCAATGATTACTTTTATAACTTTTATACAATACCTCAACAAATATGTATGTCATCGATAGTGTTCACTATTTTTCGCTGGTATAACACAATCGCCGCTATTATTTGGTTTATTTTATTCAGCTGTAATTTCATTAAGAATTTTAATTTAAGCGAAACTCAAAGCAATCTCTCAGACGACTTGATTATAGCTAAAAATTATCATAAAACTAATTACAAAACTTTATGGCAGAATATTATATTGAATTCTATGTTAATATTTTTGGTCATTTGTATAACAATCTGCTGTTGGTTTGAATGTGTTTACCATCACATGATGTGATTATTAAATATAAAATTTACCGGTATATGTTTTATATATTTGTTGTAATATTTTTAATATTTATTTATATTTTCTTAAATCATTAACAATAATTGACAATTAACTTATATGTCTGTTAAGTTTCAATACCAGAACATATGGATAGCACACACTTTGTAATTAAATATTTGTTGTAATATTTTTAATATTTATTTATATTTTCTTAAATCATTAACAATAATTGACAATTAACTTATATGTCTGTTAAGTTTCAATACCAGAACATATGGATAGCACACACTTTGTAATTAAGTCAACTTTAACATTTCTATGAATTATACAATCAATGCTATCATATGTTAACAACAATTAGCGCTAATTAATAATTATTGATAAAATGACAGATAATTTAATTGTTCATAACTTCACGTTATAATCAATTGTTTGATTCAAATTTGGTAAAAAAGGCGCTAATTATTGAGAATTTATTACATTTCAAATCAAATCCCCGTTTATTTCAGTTTAAAATTGGTTACAAAAAAATCAGAAATGAATTCAATTGAATCGGAAGAGAAGCCCACATCTGAGCCACCGATGAAGTCGGGCGGAGAGGTGTTGGAGAGCAGACGCCGGCGCCGAAAATCCAAAGGCGGCGACGAGTCGTGCGGTCGGAGACGCCGAAGAAGACGCGGCGGACGAAAGCGTCGCTCTCGCAGTCGTTCCCATTCCGGACACCGAAGACGCAGAAGAAGGCGCCACCACTCGGGCGATGCCGACGGGTGTTAAGAGTCCACCAATCGGTGCTCTTCTCAGAAGAAACAATGGATTCATTCATCATTATGATCATTTGTAGGAATTTTGTTCAAATTATCAATAAAAACCGTTAAAATCCAAATGAATTTTATTTATTTATCAATTATTTGATTCTGGGATCTGATCCCAACCCCTCTTCCCTTCCACTACCACAATATGCCTAACCATTAACCTATTGATTGGCCATTGAGTGCCGTCTGATTGATATTACATGAATTGGTTTTGTGGTAAAAGTACAGAAAGAGTTATATATTTGTCCACAATTGACAGGTTTTGTATGACATTCACATCTCTAATGAGGCGATTGTGTTAATACATGTCATAAGTAAAGAATAATCGCCACAATTATATGATTGTATGGGCAAAGGGATGAAATGTCACACAATTCTAGCATACATTTCGTCATTCATTCATTAAAGATTAAGTTTTAGGAAAGTTTGTAATGCATTTCAATTTGAGAATACAGTGATTGGATGGGAAGGCAATAGCCATGCAATCAATTAACAGCCACTTTGAAAGGGGAAGTAAAGGTGTAAAGGTTAGGGTGTTTTACGCTACAGTTTAGTGCCATTTATGACCGCAACAGGTGTTTATGGTTTGATACTAACAGATAGAGTGACCACATGTATGCATTTAATTGCATTTCCATACAATTCCTACGAAGTGACACAACAAGTGCTTAAACATCAAAAAGTTGTGCTTAAAGTGTGTAATAGAGATGCGAAACAATCACTTAATTATGAGTTTTTAGTTTTAATTTACAATTAGTTTTCTTCGAAAGTGACTGATTTAGTGAACTCTGAATGAGTATCTGTTCATTGCCTGTGATATACTGTATGGAAAGTTAAGGGCAGTGAAGGCCATACAACTCTCACCTCTAGGCTATACTACTGTGTAGTCCAGTATTTGGAGCACACAATAGGCTGTAATATAGTCGATGCAGAGGTAGTCCCGGATCGCAGTGTTTTGAGCGATGGGCTGATGACTCACATGTGGAGCGAGTGTTCACTTTGGGCTCACTTTGCGTTTGCATTGATTTGATCGACGAATGCATCGATTGTTTTGATCACTCAATCAGTGGTCACTTCCTATCACTTATCGGTATAACAATCTTAACGACATGTCTCACCGTTCTGTCCATTCTTCGTCCACGTCTTCGCCCGACTCATCGTTTGAGGAGTTGTCCGAAGCGAAGACACCCACGAGTGAGGGCGGCGGTGACAATGAGGACGATTATCCCGAGACCTCATCGTTCGAGGAGGTGTCCGAACCCAAGACACCCACGAGTGTCACCCACTCATCGTTTGAATTGGTCGACAAATTGGATGCAATTGACATTCAAAGCGTATCCGAGACCAAAGAGTTGGCCGAAAGGGTTGATTGGATTAAACTCGGCTCCAAATCGTCGACCGGATCTACCCTTACGTCAGACCATTCATACGACTCCCAACTCTCAAACGATGGCCAAAACAAATGGACGACACACTCAGCGCAGGCAAACACACCCTATATAGTGATGGCCAGAGACGACATGATTGTCGATGTGTCCGCTTTCATCGCACAGATACAAGAAGTGGTTTGTCTGCCATTCAATAGGACGTGGAATCTACTCAATGAATACAATTGGGAGAAACAAAAGCTTTTAAACAACTTTTACGATGAGAATCACAATCTTCACCACCGATTGACACAAATGGTTATAAATGGACCGCAAGTTGGAGACGACTATTGTCTGGAGTGCAATGAGGTAATGGAGAAGATTGACGATGGCTTTGGTCTGGACTGCGGTCACCACTACTGTATTCGGTGTTGGATTTTGTACTTAAGCTCAAAGATCGCATCGGCCGTCAATCTCAAGCAGATCTCCTGCGCCCACGACTTCTGCGACCAACTTCTCGATTACAATCAAGTGTTGGATCTATTAGTGGATCAGTCGTTGAAGGATAAGTTCGTGCAACTAATAGTCAACGCGTTTGTAAATAGCAATCCGTTGTATAGATTCTGCGGCAATACTTCGTGCGCTCGTATCATACGAGTGGTCACTCCGGGCTCTTATCCGATCAGATGCTTGTGCTTAACAGAGCTATGTTTCCGATGCGGTCAACCGAATCACTACCCGATTCGGTGTCATCTGATGGACGAGTGGGCGCTTCGACTCCATTCGGACGCTAAGGATAAGTTCCCGGCAATCAAAAGATGTTTGTTTTGTAAATCATTTATTGAAAATCTAGACGACATCCCCGAGTGGTTAGCATTGCATTAATTGACTCAAATAAATAGTTTTAAAATATACTTTTCATTTCAGTGACTGCTTTGGTTGTAAACGACGAATCAAATGGAGTGAAACAATTGACCCGTTGGACAATTTCCAGCAGTTTTTCACTCGCATTCAGACCAATAGTTTGATGATTGAGAGGCAAAATGAGATGAAAACCGAATTCTTTAATCGGTTCATTGGTTGTGTCTCTCTTCGCATTGATGTCACCACTATTTCCGACTGCTTTAAGACGCTCTCTGATTGTCGCAAATATTACGGACTGTTCTGTAAGTTAGAAATGTTTGACAATTTCTTCATTAAATAACTAATTTATTTTTCAGTGGTATTCATGTATTTCTCGCGAAATACACCGCAATTTGAAATATTTAAGGAAAACTTTGGACGCTTTGAAATATCTGTTGACAACCTTTTTGAGGCGATCGCCAAAGAGAGCCAAACATTATTGAGTTGTAAATGCAATGCAGAGAAATGGATGAATTCACTGATTGGACACATTAATGACGGTAATAATAGCGAGTACTGGGAGTACGATATGGAAGATTTCGTCGCCTTATAGGCAATCATACGATTCCTTATTTTTTGTCTTAAATTTTTAGTTAATATATTCTTTTGGATTCTTTCTTATAATGTTGTGACGAGAAAATTATATTTTGATTTCATTACAATTAGTCAATAGTCTATTTGCTAAATTAGTTTCAATAGAAATTGCTAGCAATTTCTCTATAAATAATAATAAATTTATATAAAAATAAATAAATACAGTATAAAAATTTTCACAAATTTTGAAGAAATAAATAATCTTTTAATATTTAGTTATGTAATGAATATTGAAGTTAAAACACATTTAGTACAGTATTTCTACAAAATGTTGGTTTTGTACAAATATAACAATTATGCTCACAATACGAATTATGTTTGTGGTTAATCTAATGAACAATGTAAATGACATTTAATTACTATTAGTATATTTGTTATTCAAATAATGTTATGCGAAGTGAATTATGCATTTGTAAAACGCCTTCAAAAGTGTTACGAATTAATTTATATTAATATATCGACAATATATGCAATGAATAAATATTTTGTAAAACAATTATATATTAAAATAAAATAAAGAATAAGTTAATTATAAACTACTGATTAGTGATTATAGTGTAAAGAGTGGACATAAACTGTTTAATACCCATAAATAATTGGTCTTATATAGTGATCGTAAGACAATTGCATTGTTATGTGTAATGAATGTCTATTTTTTGCTCCAGAAGTGTCGGGCCTTATCCAAGACATTGCCTGTCTTTTTAGGCGGTTTAACAATCTTTACTTCTTCGTCGATGGATTGGATGACAGCCTTTGATCCCGGATTAGGGATTGATGTGAGAGAAGTCGACGGCGAGGGTTGCACTTTAGCCGTGGGCTTCGCTGCCAACGGCGGCTTTATTTCTGCCAATGGTTTGCTCTTATCTTGTGATGCAATCATTTTGTCCCCAATTTTTGGTTTTTCTATTTTATCAACGATTGACAATACAATAGAAGAAGGAATTGGGAATAAGGAATAGAGAATACAACATAAATATATAAAACTTATTTGAAAAGCAATTATGATTTTATCTCATCATTTCTCATATAAAATACTTGGTTTCACTTCAGAATCATTTTTTATCGATTCTCTCGATTCCAATAAACTTTACATTAGATAAAGTGTTTGAGTTCTCAATGCTTTTTGATAAATAATCATAAGGATTGAAAGCGATTGCATTAAGATTAAGGTATCAGAGAGTAGTAATATTCTTGTAAAAAGTATTAAAGAATAGAAATATCTCAAAACAAAAAAGTGACTGAATTTTGTGACAGAATTTTTAGAGCTAACTTAAAAATAGTTAAAGAAAAAGTGCAAAAATCATTTTCTAAAGTGAAACCATCAGTCTTTATGATAGTTGTGATCATAACATACATGTGTTCAACAGACTAATGGTTAACTAAAGAGATAGCGGGCCATAAAGATCATCGCTTAGGACTAACAGTTTGGAAGAAAAACAAAAAATGAAACATTGGATTAAAAATCAAATCAAAATACATTTCTTGCAATACTTTCTAATAGCTTATCAATTTGTAAATTACAAATATTACGTATTGTTTGAAATAATATTTACCGCTTAAGGGCACTGATTTAATAGCGGTCATATCCGCGCTGTATTTGTTGCTCAAATTAATTGGTTTGTCGTTTTGCACTTTCATGGAGTCAGGAGAGGGAGACTTGACTCCAGTTATATCATTAGATGTCTTAAGATGTGTGGTTCTGGGCATCGGCTGTACGGGCGGAGCCTTCTTGTTGTCATCAAAGTTGATGAGAGGGTTGGCTGCGGAAGCTTTTTGTTCATTTCTAATGGTGGAAAAAATATTGGGTCGGTTCACAACCGGTTCCGATGGCAATGGTTTGATGGGTTCGCTCGGTTCCTGTGCTTTTGGTTTCGGTTTTAACCATATCTTGCTCTCAGGTTTAGGCGAAACACTTATTGGCGCCGTTTTGATCAGTTTGTCAACCGATCGGACGTCTGAATGGGCTTTAATAGTATAAAAAGTATTGATATTTATGTTAAGATGTGATTTGAAAATAACTTACGCATAATTTGTGGCGATTTTGTGCGAATCGACGAATTGCTTGTGTTTTGGATTCCTGTCCGAAGACTGGACGGCGCGGAACTCAGATACCGTATTCGACCGGCTTTTCAATCATTTTCATAATAATTAACTTTTTTTGTTAAATAATATTATATTGAAATGTATACCAGATTTTGGTGTTAAACTGAATTCTCTTTCTTGCTTTTTCTCTTCAATAATCTTGAGAGTTGTGGCCAAAGCGAGCGCCTGTAGTCCCCGGTCTACGTGATAGTTATTCCATAGCAAGCCCTGAGAGTAGATCTTTTCCAGACTTTCGCTTGCAATTGGATGACCTGTTTTTAATTGTATTTAATTTCATTAATATTTAAATAATTCAATTGAATGTCTATTTATAGTATAAGTTATAGATTTAGTAAAAATAATTCGTGTAATATTTGCTTTCAATTATTTTATAATTCTAATAAATATTAGAGAATCTAATTTTACTTTTTATTTATATAATATTAATGATAATAAAAATTTCAAAATAATGCAATTTATCGATTTTATGTCGTAAATATAGTGTATTAACAAAAAATTTTGCAATAATAATACTAAATATAAAGAATATAAATGTATAAATCAATAAGAAGTTAACATTTGTTATATTGTTATTATGAAGTAGTAGTGAATATAGCAAATACTGACTCAAATGATTTATATTTTCGAAAACAATCATCATTTAAATCTAATACAGTATTTCTTTTTCAGAATTAAATATAATGTAAGATTTCATTTGCTAACAGAAGTAACAATACAATGGCAAATACAATGCAAAACAATTGATTATCAATTTAACTCGCAGTGTATTAAAAGGTGTTATATTCCCACATAAAGTGTTGTGAAACAAACACAAAAACATTCAAAAATTAATACAACTTTTGCTTAAGAATTAAATCTTACGGATACTATATTATTGAATAGAATTCTTAAGAAATACATACAGTACAGAATACATGTAGATTCTAAATGTGTCACATTCTTAAACATTAATTCAATGAATTTATACTCTTATTTACTTCTCACTCATTGTATGAGAGTTTTATTAATTAAATACTGAATTCTTTTGGGTCTACAAAGAAAATGATAAAATTAAATTAAGAAATGGCGTAAATATTCATTACATTGAGTGCAAGCAATTGCAAATGCAGCATGTGCAATTGTGCAAGTAAATGATGAGATAGGATGTTCTCATGCATTTTAATGTACACTTTTCTGCATACTGTATACGCTTTTATTACTGTATTATTGAAGAGACAGCAATTAAATGAAAAGAGTGGACAATCATATATAATAGTCGCCTGTCCTTCACAGACACAAATAATTCCAGTTCTTCTCGTCGAGTGACTCAACTAAGGCTATAATAGGCGTTAAAAAGCGTTCATTAACTCAAAAAAGTCATTACATATGGAATTAATTTCCACATTAGAGTTAAATTCAGGTGTTTTTATAGACTTTGAAAATAGTCTCTGTATTGTTGAGAAAATTGCTTTCAATAAGAAATACATTATATAAATATTAATATCTTTTGGATACTGTTTTTAATACCATTAACGACATTAATGACAATACAAACCAGAAAATACTCTATATATGCATTGTTTGTGAGGTTTTTATATGTTTGGGATCTGAAAAAGACTTAACTGTAATAATGGAAAACATTAAAAATGTTTTTTTTTATAGTGTCAAACATTTAGATTATATGCCAGTTATACTTGTATGTGAATTCAACATATAATTATTATTATTATCAACCGTTGAATATATACTTGACATTTATGGTTATAATGATATAAAGGCTAATTTTGTATTCAAAAACTGTTTTAAATATTCTTAAGAATATAAAATTAATTGGTAAGAAAATATTTAAATTAGAAATGCTAAATTATGATTGTACACCTACTATACAGTAGTTTCAGTTAAGTTTATAATTAATAAAATATAAATACCAAGTTGGGAACGAGTTTTGTACACATTTGCTTGTTTATTCCTCTCTTCCCTTTCAAAATACCAGTCCTTTGTCTTATTCATGGCGTCCAAGTCTTTAAGCTTTTTAAATCCATTGCCCGAAATGTAACCGTACGACGAAAATGGACGAAATTTTGAGTGATATTCAGAGTGTTTTGGTTTCTCATGTGTGGCAACAGTTTGTGTGTCTTTAACGAAGGGAACGATCTCTTTGTTTTTGGTCACATCCGCTAAATTAGTGATTGTCATTGACTTCTTCGGCGTCGAGTCGACCGCATCCACTCTCTTCGCCACAATTGTCGGCTCAATATCTCTGTACTGAACATCTCTGCCATTCTTTGGCCAACCAAATGAAGTGTTGTATTCCGTGTTACATAACTGTTGAATAAGTTTCAAATTAAATCAATTAATTTCAATCAAAGCAAACTATCGTTACAGTTAAACAACACTAAAAGTTTTCTAAACATGTAATACTTTTGTAGCAGCTTGATTATGTGGATAATCACCATGGGCTGTATTCCAGGTATAACTCCGTCTGTACTCCGTGTTTTCGGCCGTCCTCTCGTGTGGATTCACTTCTTGTTCACTCATTGTTTGACAAAAGTAATCAACGATTGAAATTCAATCAAACAATTATACGTTTAATAATTATTATGCGTTTGGAGTATAGATTGAAGTGTAGGTCATTGTTCACTATAACTCATTCATATAAATGATGTGTTCATAGAGTAGTATATTTCGGACATAAGCTTAACACTGATTTATTAGACAATGGATTTGAAAGTTTACGAAACTACTGGTGAAGACACAAGAGAATAGTAAAGAAATACAATGAATTTTTTTGTTCTGTTGAATACAAGATGTGATGTGAAATAACGGAAAGTGAAATGAAGTGGTCTTTCGTGTTAACGATAACCAAAAAATGGTTGAGTCGTTGGAAGGACTCTGCGAAGCATCACATCTATTGATTGAATCCAATGTGTGTCACATCTAGACTACAGGCATATCCCGTCTAACACTATATACTGCACACACTATTGTGTTGTGTAATGCATTTGATTGAATCATATAAATATTCTTTATTATATCAAACACTGTTTAAAACTCAAATAAAATATTTTCAGATAAAATATTTATTGTTTGGTTTAATATCCTTTAGATGTTTGTATTTTTATTCACTATTAAATAAGTTTATTAAATCACTTCATTTCTTATCTATCGTGACATTACTATAAATATTTGAACGATTTATACATAATCTTAACTTATTATCCATTTATCAAAATAAGAATTCATTCTTACTTATCGATGACATCAACGGATCGTTTTAAAGGAGTTAACAAATTAAATATAATGTCACGATATTATGGATTGAATGGAAAAACAAATACAAAATGAATTGTTTTGTGAGTTATATAATGGAAAGTCTATTATAAAAGCAAAGGTCACGCAAATAGACTCAGACTGTAAGCACTTTTGCATTTAAAAAACATAAAAATACATTTTTTCAGGCATTTATTCACTTATATACAGTAAGATAATAGGCAAAAATGAGTTAACATTACATCTGTTTCAATACAGACAGAAAAGGGAGAGAAATAAAAGTATCAAAACACTTGATATGAACTGTCAAAACATGTTAACCTTCATAAAACTCCCTCTTGTTATCAAAAAATAGGTGTCATTTAATCCGGTATATCATTCATACCTTTCGTTCATATAATAAATGTGAATTTTTTTGTTGTTGTCAAACAATTAAATCATTTTATTAAAATTTAATTTAAATAATACATTAAATCAATTGAAAGCATTTGAATAAATGAAAAGTCAATCATAAGATGCACTTATTGTGTAACAAACTTAATAGAATAACATTTTAAAGCCATAAATTCATAATATTAGTTATCTATTATAAAATCTCAGTAGTTTTATAGTTGCAAAAATATAATAGTGATAAGAAATTAATATATAATAACTCTATTATAATATATTATTATTAATAACATATTTTTAATAACAATAATTAACATTTACTAATTAATGTCATTAAATGTATATAAATATAAGTTGAATCGAAAGAGTAAAATAGACTTTTAAATAACATGCGAAATGACATCAAAAATACATTATATATTTAATAAAAGCTTATATAAAATGAAAAGTCTGCGTTTTACTATCAAAATCGTATCCTGCGTAACTTTACGCCTGCGAGTACTGTGCGATAAAGATCCGATCGCTTATTACTAAACATCTCAGCATTATCGTAGACTTTACTACAAATCGCAGAGTTACCAAACAACAGCACAACCAAATGGCAAAACATAGTGTACATAAACAACGTATGCCATTATGTTTCACATGGATGCATTAAGTCATTCATCCAATATTTCATGTAAATATATTATTAGTTATGATCACTAAAACCCGCTAGGGCCACTGTAGGGCCACTATTGTATAGCAAGGTTATACTTTAGTAATAGAATGATTAATGCTATCAAATATGAATCTGCCAATAAATCGCTATACTTATAACACATACAGTATTGACTATTTACTATTTCATTACACCATGGCGATCCCTGGTTATGACTGTTATTTATGTCACAACTATTTAATTCTATGTATAAACAGTATACAGCCTTTAATAACCAAGGTGCCGGAGCAATCCCTCCACTATTCAGTGACTCTCCCTTCACTGTACCCCTACTTTCCCTGCATTACACACCAAAGTGTGGGGCTAATGCAAGTACAGGTAAAGAGTAGCCCCGTGTAATGCAGGGAAAGTAGGGATACAGTGAAGGGAGAGTCACTGAACAGTGGAGGGATTGCTCCGGCACCTTGGATATTAAAGGCTGTATTTACATAATCTAAAATATATAAAAACTAAAAACAAATAACCTCAAGAGCTGCCGTAAATATTTGAGAAAATGTTTGTTTATTTCTTATTTGCGATGTTATGATCAATGCATTGATCGTGCGATGGGTTTGCGAGTGATGTCATGTGATCACTTTATATCGTGCGACAATCGTAATCTCAAGATACGAATCGCGGTTATAATCATAGCCCAGAAACCAATCTGAGAGAATTCACAATACCTGACGATATATTAGGGCACAGTTCAGTTTACATTACAATACATGGCAATACACTATATGAATGTACATGGGGTGTACATGGTAACGTATATGTGAATACCCACAGATTGGATGTATGTCCATATATAACAGGTCAGTACAGTACAGTTTGCCCCCATGTCCATTCATATAGAGTATTGCCATGTATTGTAATGTAAACTGAACTGTGCCCTAATATACATGTATTGTAACGTGAATCGTGAAATCTCTCAGATTGGTTTCTGGGACTGCTATGGTTATGATGTATCTATGAATGCATTTTGTCGCATCTTTGCTGCGATATTCGCCCGACGTTCTCACTAAGTCAGCCACTAATGATTTGTGTGTTTGGTAATTTTTAATCCTTACTAAGATTACATATTCTGGTAATAAATATGAATGTCTTATATATTGAAGGGTTAAGTCTTACGAAATAAATCAAATCATGGGCTCTAATGGTGTTTACAAATTATATTGAAATGTATTCAGATTTTGGTGTTAAAGAGAATTTTCTTTCTTGCTTTTTCTCTTCAATAATCTTGAGAGTTGTGGCCAAAGCGAGCGCCTGTAGTCCGCGGTCTACGTGATAGTCATTCCATAGCAAGCCCTCAGAGTAGATCTTTTCCAGACTTTTGCTTGAAAGTGGATGACCTGTTTTTAATTGTATTTAATTTAATTAATATTTCAATAATTCAATTAAATGTCTATTTATAGTATAAGTTATAAATTTAGTAAAAATAATTCGTGTAATATTTGCTTTCAATTATTTTTTAATTCTAATAAATATTAGTGAAACTAATTTTACTTTTTATTTGTATAATATTAATGATAATAAAACATTTCAAAATATTGCAATTTATCGATTTTATGTCATAAATATAGTGTATCAACAAATAATTTTGCAATAATAATACTAAATATAAATAATATAAATGTATAAATCAATAAAAAAGTTAACATTTGTTATATTATTATTACGAAGTAGTAGTGAATATAGCAAATACTGACTGAATTTTTTTTTCATTTTTATGTGGATTTATATTTTCAAAAACAATCATCATTTAAATCTAATACAGTATTTCTTTTTCAGAATTAAATATAATGTAAGATTTCATTTGCTAACAGAAGTAACAATACAATGGCAAATATTGGATAACCATTTAATTGATTAATAACAATATAACAATACAATTGATTATCAATTTAACTCGCAGTGTATTAAAAGGTGTTATATTCCCACATAAAGTGTTGTGAAACAAATACAAAAACATTCAAACATTAATACAACTTTTGCTTAAGAATGAAATCTTACGGATACTACTGAATAGAATTCATAAGACAACATAACTTACATGTATATTCTAAATGTGTCACACTCTTATTTACTTCTCACTCATTGTATGCGAGTTTTATTAATTAAATACTCAATTCTTTTGGGTCTACAAAGAAAATGATAAAATTAAATTAAGAAATGGCGTAAATATTCATTACATTGAGTGCAAGCAATTGCAAATGCAGCATGTGCAATTGAATGATGAGATAGGATGTTCTCATGCATTTTAATGTACCATTTTCTGCATACTGTATACGCTTTTATTATTGTGTTATTGAAGAGATAACAATTAAATGAAAAGAGTGGACAATAATATACAATAGTCGACTGTCCTTCACAGACACCCAAACCCGTTGAATATATACTTTACATTTATGGTTATAATAATATTAAGCCTAATTTTGTATTCAAAAACTGTTTCAAATATTCTTTAAAATATAAAATTAATTGATAAGAAAATATTTAAATTAGAAATTCTAAATAATGATTGTACACATAAACTATACTATACTTTACTATACAGTAGTTGCAGTTTAGTTTATGATTAATAAAATATAAATACCAAGTTGGGAACGGGTTTTGTACTCATTTGCTTGTTTATTCCTCTCTCCCCTTTCAAAATACCAGTCCTTTGTCTTAATCATGGCGTCCAAGTGTTTAAGCTTTTTAAATCCATTGCCGGTAATGTATCCGTACGAAGAAAATGGACGAAATTTTGAGTGATATTCAGAGTGTTTTGCTTTCTCATGTGTGACAACATATTGTGTGTCATTAACGAAGGGAACGATCTCTTTGTTTTTGATGACATCCGCTAAGTTAGTGATTGTCATTGACTTCTTCGGCGTCGAGTCGACCGCATCCACTCTCGTCAGCTCAATATCCCTGTACTGAACATCTCTGCCATTCTTTGGCCAACCAAATGAAGTGTTGTATTCCGTATTACATAACTGTTAAATAAGTTTCAAATTAAATCAATTAATTTCAATCAAAGCAAACTATCGTTACAGTTAAACAACACTAAAAGTTTTATAAACATGTAATACTTTTGTAGCAAGTTGATTATGTGGATAATCACCATGGGCTGTATTCCAGGTATAACTCCGTCTGTATTCCGTGTTTTCTTCCGTCCTCTCGTGTGGATTCACTTCTTGTTCACTCATTGTTTGACAAAAGTAATCAACGATTGAAATTCAATCAAACAATTATTGTTTAATAATAATTATTATGCGTTTAGAGTATAGATTGAAGTGTAGGTTATTATTGTTCACTATAACTCATTCATATAAATGATGTATTCATATAGTAGTATATTTCGGACATAAGCTTAACACTGATTTATTAGACAATGGATTTGAAAGTTTGCGAAACTACTGGTGAAGACACAAGAGATTTAGGAAATAGTGAAGAAATACAATGAATTTTTTGTTCTGTTGAATACAAGATGTGATGTGAAGTGAAATAACGGAAAATGATATGAAGTGGTCTTTCGTGTTAACGATAAACAATAAATGGTTGAGTCGTAGGAAGGGCTCTGCGAAGCATTACATCTATTGATTGAATCCAATGTGTGTCACATCTAGACTACAGGCATATCCCGTCTAACACTATATACTGCACACACTATTGTGTTGTGTAATGCATTTGATTGAATCATATAAATATTATAGATATTATTCAATAAAATGCTTTATTAAATAAAACACTGTTTTAACCTAAAATAAAATATTTTCAGATAAAATATTTATTGTTTGGTTTAATATTTGTATTTTTATTCACTATTAAAGAAGTTTATTAAATCACTTCATTTCTTATCTATCGTGACATTACTATAAATATTTGAGCGATTTATACATAATCTTAACTTATTATCCATTTATCAAAATAAAAATTTATTCTTACTTATCGATGACATCAACGGATCGTTTTAAAGGAGTTAACAAATTGAATATAATGTCACGATATTATGGATTGAATGGAAAAAACAAACACAAAATGAAATGTTTTGTGAGTTATATAATGGAAAGTCTATTATAAAAGCGAAGGTCACGCAAATAGACTCAGACTGTAAACACCTTTGTATTTAAAAACCATAAAAATACATTTTTGGCATTTATTCACTTATTATCTAACATAATAGGAAAAATGAGTTACCATTACATCTGTTTCAATACAGACAGAAAAGGGAGAGAAATAAAAGTATCAAAACACTTGATATAAACTGTCAAAACATGTTAACCTTCATAAAACTCCCTCTTGTTATCAAAAAATAGTTGTTATTTAATCCGGTATATCATTCATACCTTTCGCTCATATAATAAATGTGAAAATTTTTTGTTGTCAAACAATTAATTCATTTTATTAAAATTAAATTTAAATAATACATTAATTCAATTGAAAGCATTTGAATGAATGAAAAGTAATCATAAGATGCACTTATTGTGTAACAAACTTAATATGAATAACATTTTAAAGCCATAAATTCATAATATTAGTTATCTATTATAAAATCTCAGTAATTTTTTAGTAACAATAATATAATAGTGATAAGAAAGTAATATACAGTATACACAGAGCTATAATAACCAAAACAAACCCATACCTTTACATTGATACTACCAAAGCGCATGTGTCAGCACTGTTGCACCCTTTTTCTGTTTGAAATACTGAACATCATTGGATCCACGCTTTTCACACATNTGCACCCTTTTTCTGTTTGAAATACTGAACATCATTGGATCCACGCTTTTCACACATGCGCTTTGGTAGTATCAATGTAAAGGTATGGGTTTGTTTTGGTTATTATAGCTCTGTGTATACTGTATAATAACATATTTTTTTGTAATAACAATTAACATTTACTAAATAATGCCATTAAATGTATATAAATATAAGTTGAATCGAAAGAGTAAAATAGACTTTTAAATAACATGCGAAATGACATCTAAAATACATTATATATTTAATAAAAGCTTATATAAAATGAATAGTCTGTGTGTTTAGTAATTTTCTATCCTAACTAAGATTACATATTCTGGTAATAAATATGAATGTCTTATATATTGAACGGTTAAGTCTTACGAAATAAATTAAATCATGGGCTCTAATAGTGTTTACAAATACAACTGTGAATTTACCCGCAGTTTGAAAACTAGTTAAATTGTAGTTAACATTGACGGCAAATGTATCATGGTTATATTTTGTGTTATGTGAAGACAATAGTATTGTTTGTAAACTAATTGTTAACTCAAACATCAATTCTATGATCGAGAAAATAACTGATAAACTAATTGTGAAGCAATGGATTTAAATTGATTGGGAGCTAAATATAAAGGTTTACATAAATTGTGTTCAGAGCTGTGGATAAATATCATAAAAAGATTAAATTACTTTTAAAAATACAATAACTTTTATCACTTTATATAATGAAGGAATCGATATAATGAGCCAATTGTTAGAAAATCATTCACTTCATTATACAACCACTTAATTACTGCTAAAATCACAATCAATTCATATAATGATCACATTCTTTCGTTTCTTAAGTTTCAGTATATTTTTACATTTAAGTATAGATAATCCAATGTATTCGCTATTACAGTAAAATACAGTGAAAGCTCGATTTAGTGTTTGAAAAGTTGGACGAGCAATCCTATAGCCGAACGATCCGATAAACCACATTATTCATATCTGAATTGTGGTTAAAAATAATTGTCTGATACCATAAAACACTATAATAGGCGTAAATATAGTCAAATGTAACCAAAATAGCAAGATTTTGGCTACTATATCAAATATTTACTATATCTAGATTAAATAGCATTACAGGTTAATATTATTAATACAGTGGCCGTCAAACAAAAAATTTTTTTACATTATATCGAGCTTTACTATATCGAGCTCTCACTGTATTAATAATATTAGTATTTCTTACCAAACATTTAATATTTAGTATCTGTAATATTTTGCAATGTTTTAAGACAAGATTTATAAATTAATTTTTGTTTTAGTTTACTCATTGCCCTTATCTTTGATATGTAATTATTTTTCTTCAATCAAAGATTTGTCTTTTAAATGAAAAGTTATATCAGTATTCGGAGAAGAGTCGCCGGAATCTAGCGCTCTGTCACTGATATCTGAATCAATTATTGAAAGACTTTTAAAACTATCTTTCGTGATATCAATTGAACTATCAATAGATTCTAATGACTTGTCGTCAATATTAAGGCTAAATTCAATTTCCTTAATTAAAGTATTGGTTTTCTTTGTATCAATTGGTGTTTCAGTAATAATTGACTCGACTTTAATTGGTTTCTCTTTAGACAAAGAGTTATCTTTAAAATCACTTGATTTGTCTAAAATGTGAGAATTTTCAGAATATTCTTCGATACCAATTGGCTTATCAATCATTTGGGGATTAATTGCCAATAATTCCTGTGCACTCTCTTTAGTGATATCGATAGAGCTCTTCCTGTCTATAGATTCTACAGACATATCGTGTGATTCTATGGTTTTATTACTATTTTCATTAATAGTCAAAGATTTGTCTTTATTTTGTATTTCTAATGGTATTTCAACAATATTAGGATTAACTATGTGTTGAGGTTTGCCATTATTATCACTGCCATTGTTATTAGATTCAATGTATTCGTCAACTTTTTCAGACAATGTTTGTGAGTCGACTATTTGTGGACTCTGTTTGTCATAATTAGTAACAATTTGAAAATTTGCCTCAAATTCTATCTGTTTTTGATCAAAATCAATGTTTTCTTTTACTTGATTTTTATCACTTTTTTCTGTGACACTCATAGAATTGTCGGCGGGTTTAGTGTTTGTTTGACTGTCATCTATATTATGACTGTCTTTCAGTGTAATATCACTGCTTTCGGAAACACTTAAAGACTTATCTTTAAGGGGTAACGATTTAGTGACACTATTGGGCGAAGTCTCCGATTGTTGTAAATTGCGATCTCTTTGATTATAAAGCGATTCGTTTGAATGGATTTGTATGAGTTCTTTATTCTCTGCATTACCTGTAATTGACAATTTGTATTTAGTTAATAAATTGTATATTATTTAGGCTTTAAATATATATATTTATGCTAAATAACAAAACGACAAATATTAAATAATTTTAATAATGGAAATAATATATACCACTTATGGGTGACTTTTCGACACTAAATCTTCTTTTAGTGTTTGCATTGCTTTCTTCATTCAAATTGATTTCCATTTTATTTATTTCATTTGAATCAAGTGTTTGTTGTTTTGTAATCTCTTTGTTAGGCACGGGATGTGCGGCCGCTTTTGCCGGCCCTTCAGAGCTATTAATTGCTTCACTTTTTGGATGAGATAACTGTTGGAGTGAAGACATCGATGTATTGTTTGTGTTTTTAGCATCAATTGGTGTTTTAGTAATAATTAACTCGACTTTAATTGGTTTCTCTTTAGACAATGAGTTATCTTTAGAATCACTTGATTTGTCTAAAATGTGAGAATTTTCAGAATATTCTTCGATACCAATTGGCTTATCAATCATTTGGGGATTAATTGCCAATAATTCCTGTGCACTCTCTTTAGTGATATCGATAGAGCTTTTCCTGTCTATAGATTCTACAAACATATCGTGTGATTCTATGGTTTTATCACTATTTTCATTAATAGTCAAAGATTTGTTTTTTAAATGAAAAGTTATATCAGTATTCAGAGACGAGTCGCCGGAATCTAGCGCTCTGTCACTGATATCTGAATCAAATGTTGAAATACTTTTAAAACTATCTTTCGTTATATCAATTGAACTATTGATAGATTCTAATGACTTGTCGTCAATATTAAAACCAAATTCAATTTCCTTATTCAAAGTATTGGTTTTCTTTGTATCAATTGGTGTTTCAGTAATAATTGACTCGACTTTATTTGGTTTCTCTTTAGACAATGAGTTATCTTTAATATCACTTGATTTGTCTAAAATGTGAGAATTTTCAGAATATTCTTCGATACCAATTGACTTATCAATCATTTGGGGATTAATTGCCAATAATTCCTGTGCACTCTCTTTAGTGATATTGATAGAGCTCTTCCTGTCTATAGATTCTACAGACATATCGTGTGATTCTATGGTTTTACCACTATTTTCATTAATAGTCAAAGATTTGTCTTTATTTTGTATTTCTAGTGGTATTTCAACAATATTGGGATTAACTATGTGTTGAGGTTTGTCATTATTATCACTGCCATTGTTATTAGATTCAATGTATTCGTCAACTTTTTCAAACAATGTTTGCGAGTCGACTATTGTTTGTGGACTCTGTTTGTCATAATTAGTAACAATTTGAGAATTTACCTCAAATTCTATCTGTTTTTGATCAAAATCAATGTTTTTTTTTACTTGAATTTTATCACTATTTTCTGTGACACTCATAGAATTGTCGGCGGGTTTAGTGTTTGTTTGACTGTCATCTATATTATGGCTGTCTTTTGGTGTAATATCACTGCTTTCGGAAACCCTTAAAGACTTATCTTTAAGGAGTAATGATTTAGTGACACTATTGGGCGAAGTCTCCGATTGCTGTAAATTGCGATCCCTTTGATTATAACACGATTCGTTTGAATGGATTTGAATGAATACTTCATTCTCGGCATTACCTGTAATTAACAATTTGTATTTAATTAGTAAATTGTAGGCAGTATATTATTTAGGCTTTTAAATATATGTATTTATGTTAAATAACAAAATGACAAATATTAAATAATTTTAATGCAAATAATAAATACCACTTATGGGTGACTTTTCGACACTAAATCTTCTTTTAGTGTTTGCATTGTTTTCTTCATTCAAATTGATTTCCATTTTATTTGTTTCATTTGAATCAAGTGTTTGTTGTTTTGTAATCTCATTGTTAGGCTTATTATGTGTGCTCTGTTTGACGTTATCTGATAGCACGGGATGTGCGGCCGCTTTTGCCGGCCCTTCAGAGCTATTAATTGCTTCACTTTTTGGATGAGATAACTGTTGGTGTGAAGACATCGATGAATTGTCTGTTTCAGTGATAATTGACTCGACGTTAATTAGTTTCTCTTCAGACAAAGAGTTATCTTTAATATCACTTAATTTGTCTAAAATGTGAGAATTTTCAGAATATTCTTCGATACCAATTGTCTTGTCAATTATTTGGGAATTAATTGCCAATAATTCCTGTGCACTCTCTTTGGTAATATCAATAGAGCTCTTCCTATCTATAGATTCTACAGACATATCGTGTGATTCTATGGTTTTACTACTATTTTCATTAATAGTCAAAGATTTGTCTTTTAACTGAAAAGTTATATCAGTATTCAGAGACGAGTCGCCGGAATCTAGCCCTCTGTCACTGATATCTGAATCAAATATTGAAATACTTTTAAAACTCTCTTTCGTTATATCAATTGAACTATCGATAGATTTTAATGATTTGTCGTCAACATTAAAACCAAATTCAATTTCCTTATTCAAAGTATTGGTTTTTTTTGTATCAATTGGTGTTTCAGTAATAATTGACTCGATTTTAATTGGTTTCTCTTTAGACAATGAGTTATCTTTAGAATCACTTGATTTGTCTAAATTGTGAGAATTTTCAGAATATTCTTCGATACCAATTGACTTATCAATCATTTGGGGATGAATTGTCAATAATTCCTGTGCACTCTCTTTAGTGATATCGATAGAGCTCTTTCTGTCTATAGATTCTACAAACATATCGTGTGATTCTATTGTGTTATCACTATTTTCAGTGATAGTCAAAGATTTGTCTTTGTTTTGTATTTCTAATGGTATTTCAACAATATTAGGACTAACTATATGTTGAGGTTTGCCATTATTATCACTGCCATTGTTATTAGATTCAAAGTATTCGTCAACTTTTTCAGACAATGTTTGCGAGTCGACTATTTGTGGACTCTGTTTGTCATAATTAGTAACAATTTGAGTATTTTTTTCAAAATCATTACTTTCTTTCACTTGATTTTCATCACTATTTTCTGTGACACTCATAGAATTGTCGGCGGGTTTAGTGTTTGTTTGACTGTCATCTATATTATGACTGACTTTTGGTGTAATATCACTGCTTTCGGAAACACTTAAAGACTTATCTTTAAGAGGTAACGATTTAGTGACACTATTGGGCAAAGTCTCCGATTGCTGTAAATTGCGATCTCTTTGATTATAAAGCGATTCGTTTGAATGGATTTGTATGAGTACTTCATTCTCGGCATTACCTGTTTTAACAATTTGTATTTAATTAGTAAATTGTATGCAATATTTTATTTAGGCTTTTAAATATATGTATTTATGTTAAATAACAAAAAATGACAAATATTAAATAATTTTAATGCAAATAATAAATACCACTTATGAGTGACATTTCGACACTAAATCTTCTTTTAGTGTTTGCATTGTTTTCTTCATTCAAATTGATTTCCATTTTATTTATTTCATTTGAATCAAGTGTTTGTTGTTTTGTAATCTCTTTGTTAGGCACGGGATGTGCGGCCGCTTTTGCCGGCTCTTCAGAGCTATTAATTGTTTCACTTTTTGGATGAGATAACTGTTGGTGTGAAGACATCGATGTATTGTTTGTGTTTTTAGCATCAATTGGTGTTTCAGTAATAATTGACTCGACTTTAATTGGTTTCTCTTCAGACAAAGAGTTATCTTTAGAATCACTTGATTTGTCTAAAATCTGAGAATTTTCAGAATATTCTTCGGGAACTATTGACTTATCAATCATTTGGGGATTGATTGCCGATAATTCTTTAATGTTATCGATAGAGATCTTTCTATCAATAGATTCTACAGACATAACATTAATATCATGTGATTCTATGGGTTTATCACTACTTTCAGTGGTAGTCAAAGATATGTCTTTGTTTTGTGTTTCTATTGAAATGTCAACAATATTATGGTTGACTAACTGTTGAGGTTTATCATTGTTATCGGATTTGATGTGTTCATCAAATGTTTCAGACATTGTGTCAGAACCGACTCTTTGCGGACTCTCTTTGTTATTATTAGTGATAATTTGTGAGCTTTTTTTAGTTTCAATCGGTTTCACATCAAAACCAGTGCTTTCTTTCAACTGAGTTTCAGAATCCTTTGCAGAAACACTTAATGTGTTATCTTTATTACTAATATCTGTTTCATTCTCAGCAAAAGTTTCCAAAGGTTTTTCTTTGACATCTTTGGTGATATTTAAAGAACTATATTCTGGTGACTTGTCCTCAACATTAAGGCTCAACAATACTTTTTCATTATATAAAGAATTGTCAATAGGTTTCGATTCTAACGTTTTGTCAATAGTATTAGGACTCACTTTCTCTTCAATTTTACCACTCTTTTCAGGAATATTATTGTTTGACTCAATCTGTTTCTCAGTTGTTTCAAACAATAAGTTCTTTTCTTTCGCAATAGAGATTTTGCGAAGATTTTCTTGAGTTTCAATTGGTTTGTCGTCAAAATCTGTGCTTTCTTTCAATTGATTTTCATCTGATTTCTCCTTATTTTTAATATCTATTTCAATCTCAGCAATAGTATGGCTGACATCCAAAGACACCTCTTTATCATCCTTAGAGACATTCAAAGAGATGTCTTTCGATTTGTTATCAGTGGTTAAATTGATTACTGACGGTGTTTCTTGACTATCCATAGAGATACTCGAAGATTCACTCAAAGATTTGTCAATTGTTTGATGTGTGGTTAGCGATGACTTTTCATCACTTTCTGTAGTAACACTCAAAGAATCAATTGGTTTGTCTGTAATGTCTTTACCATCACTAACAATATCAGACTCATTGTCCTTATTTGTGACATTTAATTGTATGTCCATTACATTAGGACTAACTTTTAATTGTTTTTCTTCATTCAAAGATTTGTCTTTAGTATCAATTATTTTGTCAATAATCAGAGACGAGTCGTCAGAATCTATAGCTCTGTCCGTAATATCGGAGTCAACTGTTGAGAGATTTTCAATACTATCTTTCGTGATATCAACCGAACTATCGATAGATTCTAATGACTTGTCGTCAACATTAAGGCTAAATTCAATTTCTTTATTCAAAGTATTGTTTGTGTTTTTTGCATCAATTGGTGTTTCATTAATAATTGACTCGACTTTAATTGGTTTCTCTTCAGACAAAGAGTTATCTTTAGAATCACTTGATTTGTCTAAAATCTGAGAATTTTCAGAATATTCTTCGGGAACTATTGACTTATCAATCATTTGGGGATTAATTGCCAATAATTCTTGTTCACTCTCTTTCCTGTTATCGATAGAGCTCTTCCTATCTATAGATTCTACAGACATATCGTGTGATTCTATGGTTTTATCACTATTTTCAGTAATAGTCAAAGATTTGTCTTTGTTTTGTATTTCTAATGGTATTTCAACAATATTAGGATTAACAATGTGTTGAGGTTTGTCATTATTATCACTGCCAGTGTTATTAGATTTAATGTGTTCAACTTTTTCAGACAATGTTTGCGAGTCGACTATTTGTGGACTCTGTTTGTCATAATTAGTAACAATTTGAGAATTTGCCTCAACTTCTATCTGTTTTGGATCAAAATCAATGGTTTCTTTCACTTGATTTTCATCACTTTTTTCTGTGACACTCATAAAACTGTCGGCGGGTTTAGTGTTTGTTTGACTGTCATCTATATTATGGCTGTCTTTCAGTGTATTATCACTGCTTTCGGAAACACTTAAAGACTTATCTTTAAGAGGTAACGATTTAGTGACACTATTGGGCGAAGTCTCCGATTGCTGTAAATTGCGATCCCTTTGATTCCAAAGCGATCCGTTTGAATGGATTTGTATGAGTACTTCATTCTCGGCATTACCTGTAATTAACAATTTGTATTTAATTAATAAATTGTATTACAATTGTACAGTATATTATTTAGGCTTTTAATATACATGTATGTATTTATGCTAAATAACAAATATTTAATAATTTAAATAATAAATACCACTTATGGGTGACTTTTCGACACTAAATCTTCTTTTAGTGTTCGCATTGTTTTCTTCATTCAAATTGATTTTCATTTTATTTGTTTCATTTGAATCAAGTGTTTGCGGTTTTGTAATCTCTTTGTTAGACTTATTATGTGTGCTCTGTTTGACGGTATCTGATGGCACGGGATGTGCGGCCGCTTTTGCCGGCCCTTTAGAGCTCTTAATTGCTTCACTTTTTGGATGAGATGACTGTTGATGTGAAGACTTTGATCCAATCCTTTCGTTAAGATTCGGGACTTTACTTTCGTTTGCATTGGAATCTAATGGCAAGTGTTTGGGCACTGGTTTCTTCTCAACTGTCGACTCCTGTGGCTTCGGTTTGGGTTTTAACCAAATCTTTCCCTCGGGTTTAGGAGTTGCAGCGATTGGAGCCGTTTTTGGCAATTTTTTCGGTTGTCTGTCAGCGGAACGAGAATCTAAAACATAAGCGAAAGACATGTTAAATCGAAAACCAAATGTTAATTATTTAGCAAAATATCTTACGTAAAGTTTGCGGCGATTTTGTGCGAACCGTTGCGTTAGTGGTGTTGTGTACTTGAGATCTGAGTGTCGGCGGAGCAGAACTTAAACATCTTTTACGGCCTGTTTTGGGGGCCGACGCGACTGCTCGACCGCTTCTCTCCTGTTTCTTCTCTTCGATGATCTTTTGAGTGGTCTCTAAGGCCAGTGCCTGAAGATTGCGGTCTCTGTGATAGTTATTCCATATCGAGCCCTGAGAGTAGATTTGGTTCAACCCTTCACTCGCCACCGGATGACCTAAATTCATAAATATTCAAACATATATTTAATTAATTAATTCAACTGAATTATAAATGTATGACATTAATGAATGAAATATTATGTAATTATATAAATATAGATTTTTAGTATAAGTTTTATTTATTAATTCTTGTGTTAGTATTTATTAATGATAATTAATGATTTTCTATGACCACTATTAATGTCTAATATTAATATAAACTTTTATTTTATTTTAAAATACTTTTAATATAAAGTGATTTTAAAATTTTTATTTATCGATTATCTATCATAAGAATCATTAAATATAAGTTATAAACTATTATAAATATTTTGTATATTCTGTATTGCGTTTACATTTATGTAATATTATTATTAATATTTGAGTCAATATATCTGAATAATAAAATAAAAAATATTATTATATGTATTCACTAATTGACTAAAACTTAATTATTAACACAAACTTTAGATAATTATTACTAAATCAATAGATAATAAAAATAGATGCAAATGATGTGAATGTGGATTGAATTGAAGTGCATTTAGAGTATAGAGAATACATTGAAATACAACTCACTCTCAATACTGTATTTAATCGTTTGATAATAAAAGAAACGCTTTATTAATGATTCAATTCTTCATTTAAGTGTCAAATGTTTTACTCCGATATTGAAAACACTTTTTATAAGAAAGTGTTGACAAAAGATTTGCTATCCTTCAGGAAAGCCTTTAATAAACAACGAGAAAAAAGCATTCGTTTGTAGCGTTCAGTCGATTAAATGAAAAAAAACTTATGTTTTAATGAATTTTCGTAATTCTTTTTAGACAATTGGATGAATAAATGAGATTACGATTGAGAGCACAGACACTAAACCCATACCTAATTGTGACCGAGTCTTGTAGTGATTGGCTTGTCTGCTGCGTTCCTCCACCTCTGAGTACCAGTTCTTCACTTTGTCCACCTCATCCATTGCGTCCACATTCTTGGGCTTTTTGAATCCATTGCCCGACACGTAAATGTATGCAGAAAATGGCCTAAACTTGGCGTTGTATTCACTTTTTTTGGTCTTCGGTTCGTGACTCGGAGCCGCATTTGATGTCTCTTCTGGTCTGTCGGCCACTTCACTCAAACTGGACATTGTTAATGACTTCTTCATTGTGTTCTCTACGGGAACCGCTTTCCCGGGAACTGTTGTCGTCTCAAACTCCTTGTGTTGAGTTTCTCTTGCATTCTTCGGCCAACCGAAGGATGACTTGTATTCTGATTGACTTAACTGTGAATATATTTGCAAATTAAAAAACAATTCACTTATTATTGAGAATGACTTACATTTTCTTCGGAGTAATTATTGTCGTTATTATTATTTGAGGAAATTTTATTCCAGGTATAGCTTTGCCGGTATTCAGTATCCGGTGCTAACGTGTCGTCCATATAATTATCATTAGGCTTCGGCTGATTGTCAATAACCGACGCCCTGTCTGTGGTGTTGGGTTGGCCTGAATTGGGCCGAGAATTGTGTATGAGATCATTGCTGTCTACACTCTTAACTGATTCAAAATCTGGTACTAATTTCCTGCGACCGACCATTGGATCTACAGTTTTAGAGTCAGAACTCAAAACACGTGTAACTACTGTAGGGAATGAGAAACGCAAACAGAATTCACTAAATAATAAGCATATATCAAAAAATCAATTCAATTCTCGATTAACATCTAGAATAACCAAATAGACGTATAAAACAAAACAAATAAAAGTGTATTTAATTATTTCATATGCTATCAGCGATTACTGGGAATGAATGGTTGAGTTTATACAACGAGAGTCTCTGCGAAGCCAATGCAGAGATATTGATTCCGGACTAATGCCGTCTCTTTCCATACACTATAGACACCGGTCTTTCTCACACATGTGTGGGACAAACAGCACACGCTCTCCACAGAACAATAACATTACATATAACTTATATAAGACAAAAAGTTTTGCTAATTTTATGTCAAAATGAATAAGAAAAAAAATCCATAAAAAATATTTTCTTGTTTAAATATAGCATAAAAATACATTAACAGAATATTTCACTTATTCATCAAAAATAAAATGCAAGACTTCTTATAGTTTTAAAAAGTCATTTCATATAAATGTTTCGATGAAATGCATGACAACCACAGGTCTCTAACGTCTAATAATAAGTTTCCTTTATATAAAATATATGAATCAAATTGTGTTCAATGTATACACAGTATTCATATTAATGTCATTTTAATAAAAGATATGCTATAAGAATAATACTGAAGTTATGCAATGAAAGTCTATTTTGATTTTTGCTATTAGAGTTGGTGTTATGTGTTATTTTGTGTTTTCATTACAATAACAGTACATTAATCACTTAAATTGTAAGCCATTGTAAATAATGTTATTACAAGGCATTAAAAACATAAATTATAATACTTGTGTTTCGGATTGCAATGAGGTTTTACTTATTGTAATAAATAATTAAATATTTTCTTGAAATTGTTATTTTGTTATTTTACAAAAAAAATAATTAATGGATAAATAAAGAATTCCTTGAGTTTTTGTAAAGAATATACTTAAGTGTCGTATTCTGCAAGAATTGTGCATATCTTTAGTAATAAGATATCACTACTAAATGAATAGATAATACGGTCGCTAATGTTGTAATATATTTAATGCAAACATTACTTAACAATATTATTTGCTCATAAATAGACACAGAATTGATGTCAATATATAAAAAACAAAGAACTGAAAATGCATTGAATTTTTAGTGCACTTAAAATAAATACTCATATATGAAAGAAAGGAAGCAAAAAGGAAATAGTTTTTTGAATCGCTTAACAACAATAAAATAGAGATGCAATCAATTTATACATTAAGTCTGAATGAATTCATAATATACTCACCGCTATTGTATGGCTGACTGTCGACTACCATTGGTTTCTTGTCGTCAAATTGTTTAATATTTCGAGTTTCGCTTAATATCTAAAATTAATTTTCACACAAATATTAGCAAATTTAGCAATAATTTAATTACATGTTTTCGTTAACAAAACACTTGTTTTGTAAATAAACCCGCAATAAATATTCAATTGAATCGATTTATGTGAGAAATTAAATCACAGTAAATAGTGTATGAAAACTCTTGTTATCGGAACAGAAAAGTCTCACAGAATATACAGCATAACTGTAAATGAAATATATTTTTACGTGTATTGATAGCAAAACAAAGTAAGAAAAAACCTATTTTCTCGTTCATCTGTCAGTATATCAATGGCACTAATAGTGTATTTATTCAGCCGTTTTAGTGTAAAGCGTGTTATTTTTGAAAGTCATTATTTCGAAAGCCATTTCCAGTATTGTATAATAAATATCATATCTCTGTCTCTCATAACAGCATTCAGTGATGCAAATTATTTCACAAAGAAATAACACTTTTTCAAAAATAGCGAATTATAATACAATTATTAATAAATAAAATGCATAATAATATTAGTCGTGAGCATTCATTGTTGTCAGCCAACTATCAAATTACTGGCAAATTAAACACTAAAAATCAATTTCAAGTTTTCTTTGCAAAAACTTATTTTTAGTTTTTAAATATTTTCAAAGAAATGATGACATTATTCCTCTATTCAAACATACAGTATATATAATTTGAATAAATTCAAGATTTAACAAACGATTTGATTCTGTCTTTTAGCAAATCAACACAATTATTATAATTAGAAAAATCCATTTTTGTGATTATTTTATGTTATTTTTATTATTCCTATTAAAATAATAGTAAATAAATTAACATTATTTTTACTATTTATTGAGACATTAATTTTTTTATTAACTAATTTATACGTAATGTTCGCAAATAAATGCAACAAATAATGTGTATTAAAAGTTAATTGATTTTAATGTCAACTCATTTTATATGTCAAATGTCTGAAAATGAATTCAAGTCTAAAATTACTTTCAATTCTCAACTGAAACCAATTGTTTGCTTAACTGTTACACGACTTGAGAGTTATAAATGTTAACTCAAATATAAGGCCTAAATTAAAATGCTATCAAATGGTGTAAAAAATTCTGTCTATAATGTCGAGTGTGACCCAAATTATACTCTAATTTAATGTTTTTTAATTGAAACTTTCGATAAATAGCACCTATGACAAAAACACACAATTATAATGTGACGTTTCATTGCATAGTAATTATTTAGTAAACAAAACCTATTGTAAGTTAAATGATAGATATGTCACACAAATCCTTAGGCGTCGTTCACAAAGTACGTGCGCACTTTTTCGAAAATCTAGACCCCCTCCCCCCCTTATGTTCGCACTTGTTCGCATGTAGTCATTTAAAAGAAAAGTACGTTCGCATGTCCCTATTACCCCCCC
>CAJPIZ010000025.1:4652-24384 GCA_905368565.1 Medioppia subpectinata
ATTAGTTATTGAAATTGTAAATTATTGAATCTCTCATTTCGTTTTAATTATTACAAATTGTTTTATATTTTTCTGTCCAAAGTATTGTGTGAACTAATAAACTGTTTGACTGAAAATAAAAGTTTTTAAACAAAATAAATTTATTTAATTTGAATTGAGAAATGTTATCGTTATTATACTGTATATAAATTGTACGATATTTTTTGTTATATGTATGGGTTTTCCTTGTGTTTCGCTATAAATATATCGCCGAATAACTGAAAATAATTCTCTGTCTTAACGCCAAATGCATTTATATTTAACACCATTTTTTCGTTTAGACATTAATTTTTTTATTTGAAAAACAAATGTTATGTTTTTATATACGTTAAGAGAAATTCTTTACCAATGCTTTATGTTTACTGTAAATATCGCACAGAATATTGTATTTTTAGACATAATAACAATACATGTTGTAAACAGAATCCAATAAAACGCTATGATTTCTCTCTCCTTTCAAATGACTGATTGTTTGCATTAATTTTGTTGTTTCGCTAACGAAGTCAACGGATGGATGTGTAATGTGTTGTCGTTTTTATGATGAGTTTTCCGTGAAAATTGAATTCAAAATTTCTCTCTTCTTGTTTTTCATTCAATTTAATTATGGATAAAATGAATAGTTTTTGTTATTTATTGTGTGATTCATTAAATTTGATAAAATTTGTTGTTTTATTAGGTTTTTTAAACTATCATTGAATGCAATACTTTGTCTCAAATAATCTGACACTTTATGGTATCTATAAAAGCATTAGACAAACTCCAAATGTCTTTCGATGTCCTGTTCATGTGATTCATAACTTAATTATTTCTCTATATATTTCATTAGATATAAATAAGTTGAAGAAAACATATCGATAATTGTGATACACAGTAGTCGATACAAGTAGTAAATAATTATCGTAATAATAATCAGTGATATTAATGATCGCAAATTGACTTATAATAATAGTTTTGTAAATGAAATAAGTATTTATGAATTCAATGTCGTTTCCATCGTTTCCATAGATTTTCGTATTCAAAGAAAAAGAAAACGATTTTTATTACACAATATATTTTCAATAATTACTTTGCATTTGCAATACAATACACATCTCATTACACTGTACTCAATATACATGTATTAGAAGAGAATTTCATATAAATTATACGGTATTCCTAATGAATATCCATATACTGTGTTATTGAGAAATAAGATTACATAAATGTCAACAGAATATTCACGAAATATTAGCATTTTTGTGTTAGACGTGTATTAAGTCAGTGTTCACTATAATATATAATGGAAACAAATTTAGATCACAATCTCTATTAATCTATTGACGGAAGGATTAGGTTATCGGAAGTTAATGGTAGCTATTATTGCAACGACTTTTGACATTATTATGAAACGCCGTTATATTTGATGAATTGGCTCTAAATTCACATTAAAAACAATTTATTTATTACTTAATGAATGAGTTATTAAATAAATATCATTTTGAATTCATTGATGGCATCCGTGGCCCCGACTCCTAACTCATATCCGCAGGCATTCATTCAATTCCCTCCGCAGCCATATATAGCGCCGGGACTTAGCTTTCCCGACAATAGTACCAAATTCTTGGGCGTCTTTACGGCATCTCATCTGAGTTTATGTCTATTAATCTCGGGATTTGGTTTAATAGTGACCGGATTGGTAGGTGTGGTCACCCGGTCCTCAGTCGACGGCAATAGTTTCTTTGCGGTCGGCATTTCTCTCATATGTTTTGGCACTTTTCTCATCGCAATCGCGATCTCTGTGTTTGTATTCGCTATCCGTTGGGGCAGAAAGAAGGTAAAAGTGTTGGAGCGGCCCAACCATAACCCCGGCTACACAAACATTCCCATATCTATCGTACCGTTTGGATTTCAAATGCCGACCCAAACCAACCCTAACTCCAATCAAACTAATAATAATTTCGAGAATTTTCAAAATGCTTACAACAACACCACTGGCATAACGCCGGCTAATAACCCGGCCTTTTATGCTATGGCAGCGAACAACGGCTTACACGCTGGCCATCAGGGGTTTATGTTGATCACACCCACAGCACCCCCACCAACACCTATGTCTACCTAACAGTTGTGGCACTTTTAATATTAAACGCCCCGATAATTGGCAGCAATTTTTATCCGTTGCAGTAATCGTATTGTTTAGTGTGAAAATCGCAAACAATTTCATGTTTTTCAAAACACAATACGATATTTGATAACCGCTATAGAAATTATCTCGTTTTGTGTCTCCAACGCGAACACATACTCAGAGAAATTGCTTTTTATATATCGTATGTATAATTTCAATATAAAATTTTTTATTTCAATGTTTGGTATTTGGCGTGAAATGAGAGAAATATATTGATTGTTAGACGAGAGGCGAGGATTTGGCTGAAGGCAAAAAAGAAGAGACAAAATCAGAATTGAATAATTGAATTGAGAATATGTTCATCTGATTGAATAAAAAGGATGGAGAGTCACAAACGATGGCTAATCGTACTAATCGTGTTGACCATAGTATGTGTGGTGAATCTGATACTCGCTTTCCTACTGCCAAACGTGATGTGCAAATCATTTATGTTTAATTGCGAAGAATTGGACACAAATATCCTGTATTGGGCTAACATAGCCATTACGGTCATCGTATTCCTGGTCCTAATATTCCTCTTGTATTATGTGCTAAGACTGAGACGATTGTGGGAAACGCGAGAAGTGAGACAACGGGAGAGGATTGAAATCAAACGAAGAATCGACACAAACGTCAGACGGAATTCGCTGTCGGACTTCATTGCAAACAACAATAATCATTAAAATTGTGTTTTTATTCTCGCCTTAAATGGCAAATCAAATGTAATTTATTTTTTTCTCGTTACAAATTCATGTGAAACGAGAAGTAGTTATTTTTCTTGTTGTAGTATTTATGTCGAAATGCATTTGTTTTCTATCACATCAACGAGTGTTTGTATCAAATAATTTTTATGATATTATATCTGTTTTTTATTGAGACTTTCATTTTGTGTGCTCTTATCTCTGAAATACAGGTTTTGGAAAGTTATGTAAACTATTGGCAAATATGTATCGAAGGGTTGAGTTTATTTAGCGAAATAATCTCATTAAATGTAATGAAATTATTATTTTTTGTTGTTGAAAATACTGTGATATAATGCGATAGAATTTACATATTTTTCAATAAAATTCACTTTTCCTACACATTGTTTGACTGAAATTCTTGGTATAAAAAGGGGATCCAAATGATTGGTTAGGTTTGCGGTTGTATTACATGTCAAATGTAATTACGAGTGCAATACCTGTTAGTTTCATCGCGAATCCAGTGATGTGTGCGAACAAACCTTTTCCTCGCCTTCACTCATGTTAGACAGCATTTCATACAATACTTACAGTTAGAAAATCCACTCTCTTTTCCTCGCCTTAAGGTCTTAATCAGCGAACCAAACCATACGCACGACAACAACACGCAAAACACTTTCAGTTAATTAATAAAATCTAAAACAACTCATATAATCAAATACAAGTGCTGTATATAATGAAGTGTATATTTACCATGTAATTATTTTTTTTTATTTTTGGAAATATTTTACAAATGCCTAAAATTATAATATATATTATCATATACTGTATACAGATATATAGCAATCGTATTAATATGTGCTCAACTCATACACAGTCTATAAATTTTTAAGTCATTTTTTAAATAGCGTTTGAATGGATTAAAGGCACAAATGTTTTTGTTTAACACATTTTTTGTCTCCACTTTTATATATTTATATAATAGTTCTTATCATTGAAGTACAGATTTAGGAGTGTTTTTAGTATTTAATTAAAATTAATTAATAAAAAATAATAAAATATAAAAAAGGAGATTAAGTGTTGGATTTGATAACATTTTAAAAAGGGTTGGCGTTTAAAATCTATTGAAACAATAGGTTTTGTTAATTAATTGTAATTTAAAAATCGACTAAATATGGATCAATAGATCGATCAAAAGCTCAAAATAATAATTTTTCACGTAATAAAAATGTTTTCCTAAAACAAATGAGTAAAATTTCATAACAATTTTTCTCACTTCTACTATAAATCTTATCGAAAAATAGGCAACAAATAGAGAAAAAAAGGGCGGAGAGAGAGAGAAAATAATTATAATTACAAATCAAATGATATTACAAATAGGGAGTTAATAATAGTTATGATATCATAATATTAATTAGTATCGATATTAAGGCAACAATTTGTTTATAATTTTTTTGTCTGTTGTTTTCTTATACAATAATAATATTTATAATATAATACACATTACAAGTATTGGTATTAATTTTAAAAAAGACACTAAAATAAAAATGTTGTTTATATTTATATTTTTTGTTTTCATTTAATAAGTCTCCAGTGAAATGAGAATTGAAAAACTAAAATGTGTGCCAAAACTGTCACTCAATTCATCATAACATTCAACAACAAATACATGCATAACAAGTCTAACCATAATTTTAGACATATCTCTGGTTCGCATCCCTGTCTTCAAAGACATACACTGTATGTCTATATAAACCACAATTTGGTTCCCTTTCGTAACAATATGTATATTTCACTATCAAAACCGATAATCAAATGGGAAATACAATTCTCTTCCTCTCAATATCTAACACTCGTTAACATATTTACCAAAAAAAGAAAAAAACAAAATTAACAGAAAAATATTATTTACAATTAAGTCGATTCCGTAATACTGATGCACAAAATACACGTTTGCCGTAAAAACACAATTTCTCTATTATATTATTATAATATATATATATTTGTTTGTTATCTCTAAATATTATAGCATTAAATATATCTAAAATACTCTTTAAATTATATAAAATTGAGTGTTGAATAAAAATACGAAATTTTCAATAAGAAAAAATTGTACCTTTTTTTGCTTTTTTGTTGCGCCAAAAATATATATAAAGATCTATAAAATACAATAAAAACTATCAAATGTACTAATATTTCTATTGGGATTTCAAATAGAGATTATTGCATCGGGTATTGCACTGGAAATATGGTATGCGCTCTCAATTCATGTACTCTTATATAATATATGGGGTTTACATATGAATGATAACTAAATTAACAATTAGATGGTTGTGTGTATTGAATGGATTCTGCAATCATATAATACTACTTCTTATGGCACTAAACCCTAGAGAATGAGAGATTGATTGACGAAAGAGTTTGGGATAACTATTAGATTATTACAAAAATCAACGAAAAACTACCGCATATTTCGCATCAATATTACTTAAACAGTGATTTCATTCATTCATCCATTCATTACAATACAATTTATTCAATTCTCATAAAAATAACATTTTTCTCTGATTAACGGCATATTTACAAACAAATCGATCTCATAATAAAAAGTGGTTGCGTTTTATGTCTCAATCAACTCTTTATACATTATAGTTGTGACCATTTGTTTAACAATTTGTCAATGAATGCGATTTTAAAAACTCATTTGTTATCAAAAATATAAAATACTCTCACTTTAGTCTCAATAACCATTTCTGGAGTAAATTCGATAAAATTCGATGATTTTTTTGGCTCAAAATAACTCATTTTTTGATGTCTTTTAGTAATATATCAAACAATATGTGTAACCAAAAGAGGGGAAGAGTTTCGAGTGTATGGTATGATTGCATTTCTAATATCAAATAAGTTTGTCATTCAAACAATCGTTGTCTTCAATTCACACATCATTTAATGATTCCGCGAATCCGTGTCCTCGCGAGTCGATGAAGAATTGACGACCAGAGCAATCAAATTGGCGGCCAATGATAGGGTGTCTTCAATTGCCGGAGCGATAGAGATGTGATGGCCATCGGGTGTTGGCATACAATTCACAATTAAGGAGTCGATATGAAAACGACAAACAAAACACACAAAATAATAAGAAACGAAAAAACTTTTTAAACAATAATCACATTTTCAATTAGCCATAGAATAATAGCTGCGAATTATTAATTATTATTTTCTTTCGTAATACAAAAAACTTGTGTTAAAAAGTGTCAAAACAACTGTTTTGGTTCATTCAGTGTTCAGTTCTGTATCGATATTATGGACGGCAATTAAAAGGCAAATGTGTTGTACAAAAAAAACGAGTCGATAATTGAGTTGTTGTACACTTATGTTCCGCACAAAAACTTTTGTTTTAAGTCTTGAGTCTCTTTTTAGTCTATAATCGCAAAAACTGCCAAAAATTTCTAGAAAACAATTATTACAAACACAACAGAGAGGATAAAAAGTGGTGAGAGAAGGAAATAACGGTTCAGCAAAACTAAAAACTTCTCTTCTCTCCTATAGTTTTAAAGAGTATATTATTATTATTATTATTATTATTATAAGTGAAGAAATGAATATTCATTTCGTAAAAACACAATCATATAGTGTTTGCAATAATAACTATTAAGAGGTTTGTGTGGATCCGTTCTGGAGCTGATGGATGGGTTGGTGCAGAGATGGCGCCGACGACAGATTGTTCACTAAATTGATGGGCGCCCTGTTGTTCGAGTCCATCAGTTGCTGCCAGTTGTTGGTCGGGGGAGAGTTAGTCGCCGACGGGTTCGCACTCTGGTTCGCGTTTCGCAACACTGAATACACATTTTCTTTATTGCTTAACCGCTCGAAGAATGGGATCAAATCGCTTAACTCCGTGTCAGTCATGTCGTCAAACCATGAGGCGACCGGCACCTGAACAGTGTTGGGGAGGGGGGGGGAGGTGTCAGTTGACAGTAGTTATAACACTTGTTGTGATTCAACACTTACAGCATTGTCGGGATGGAAGATATAAGAGGCGGGAGAGTTGTCTACAATAACCACTTTGTTTAGATCCCTTCCGAGTCGACCCAAATCCTGTGTTTGAGCCAAAAAAGTTGCAAAAAAACAAATTAATCATTCACTAAATCCTAACTCATAAGTAATGGCATAGAATTTATAGAAACTGCTGCTAAACACAAACCTTAACATAATTTCCTCTATAAAAAACACACGACTCCCTGAAGAGTCGACTCTTGAATACTCCCCATTTGTCTAAGAGATCGGCGACCGGATCGGCGTACTGGACAACAAACACATCAAACAATCAGTAAAAACACGAGAGAGAGAGAGAGAGAGAGAGCACTGGTATGCCATCGACTACTGACCTGTATCTGTCTGAGAGTCCGCTCTGTAATCATGTATGCCTTCAGACGAGTCTTTGGCCTCATCTCTCACGGTCTGAGTGATGATCGACTGCGAGATTATGTCTAATGTATTAGAAATTTATTCAAATTTATTGGTTAATAAATATTCAGTCAATTCCTCAGCGCTTTTGTTAAGTTGTTTTAGAGAGAGAGAGAGAGAGAGAGACTACCTTAGCTAAACTGGCCGTAAATAAGACACATTCGTAGAGCTCTCCCATACGCTGTAAGAACTCGTCGACATACGGCCTCTTAAGGACATACACCTGATGTATAGTGCCGTCGATCTCAACAGGAACTATGAAATCGGCGTTACTTATGGGCTGTAGAGACAAAATTGCAGACAATATTAGTTAAACAAACATCAATTGCAATAATCATTGACAACAAAACTAATGTGTACTCACTTTGAATGAAGAGTGGACTAACGTCTCGTCCAAATCGATAACTAAACAAATTTTATGCGAGTCTTGACTTTTAAGGTTAGGCAACAAATACTTTCCCTGTGACTGAAAAGACAAATACAGACAATTCATATAAATTGTACTCAAAATAAACAAAACGACTATTGATTTTGAAAGAACATTAGCTTTTAATTACATTTTGGAGCTAAAAATGTGATATTTTAAACTTAAAAAGAGCTCTACATTGAAATAAACACAAAATCCAGAAAATAAAACTCAAATTCAAAGATAACTAAATGAAAAATAGCTCTCAAATGCACTATTTTTAACCATCAAAAGAAAAGTTATAAATAATTGCAGAGATATATAGGAACTGAAAATGAATAGAGAAGAGTAGGTATATGTATAGTCGGGTCGGGGATAGGGGTGTCGGGAGGGGTCGGGTGTTATGCATACCTTAGGAAAATATTGTCCATTTTCTTCAGAGTGTAATGAGTTGTTTTGGTTATAATTTGGCCGAAAACAGCACAACAGTGTATTCAATATACTCTTGTGTTTAGGCTTTTTGATTATCCTGAAGGCTATGAAATCGTAAGCGAAAAAAATAATAATAAAACAATTATTAATCCATTAGTTTCACAACCAATTTGTCAATACTTTAAGAGATAAAACCATTAAATAATTTAATGCTTAAATAGCATTCAATTTATGGCATTTCGTATTACAGTTATCGTCATATTTTTAATGTCGACAATCATATGGTTTTCTCATACCATTGAATACCACTATTTTCTCCGAAAAGCCTAACATTATTAGTGATAAAACATAATAAGGTTTTTATCATTCAAACAGAATTACATTCAACTATTTATCTCTAGAAAAAAAGTTTTATATATTTTATGCAATTTTTATATTCACTCCGAAACTCATGTATAGGAATATGTGTTCAAACGATATGTCATACGATAATTAACACAAAGCCTTTGACAATAAATGCATATCAAAAATAAAGTATTTATTGAACTTAAAAATGCTTTTAAACGACTATTTTTAAACTCAAATTAGCGTCAATTTGAGTACTAATTAATCGTTGAAAACACGGCAACAAAAACACTAAAATAGTTTTCAAATACGAAAAACTTAATTAAATGAGATTATTATTGATACCAATCCTTATGTACACCTTATGTGACGCTAACTGTGATTATAAATCGCTATTAAATGCTAATAATATTTATTCAAAGCTAATCTCTGAGCGCCTCTGAACTCATTTAACACCGATTTTTATCATTCAATTCGCGGACTCTTTCTCTATACAATTGTAATTCACATAAAATAAGAGATAATATAAATATTGAAAACTAATTGAACTCCCATTTGGTAATCAAATCAAAAATAACAACTTATACTACTGTACGGTATATTAGAAAACAACAGTGCATTCAAAACACTGTAATCACGATTACATTGAATGCATGTAAATAAGAGGCAAATGTATTTTCAACACATCATATGATTGACAATTTAATTAATGAGTTTATAATCATATACTGTATATCTTTCGATATCAACCAATACTAACATCTCATTAATGAATACATTATTTATAATATAAATCAATGCAAATTGCAATGTATTATGAGATACACAAAAATGTTAATCAAATTTGATTATCACATCTAAAACTACAAAATCACTGTTCAATTCAAATTCAAACACAAATCAGATTAACGTTCAAAAACATGAGACAAATACTTTTGCAGTGAAAACAACACAATAAATGGCACCAAAAAATGGTTGATATAATATATCTATGACTGACTGATGGCTGAGTGCTTTGACTGGCGATTGTCAATGGGATGCGTTGGATGTGTTTGGCATACCTTCTTCGCACACGACAGCCATTTTGAATGATAACGTATGGGTGGGAGAGAGTGGGAGAGAGGGGGCACTGGTATGCCATCGACTACTGACCTGTATCTGTCTGAGAGTCCGCTCTGTAATCATGTATGCCTTCAGACGAGTCTTTGGCCTCATCTCTCACGGTCTGAGTGATGATCGACTGCGAGTCCATCGGTGGTCAGAAGTGGGCGTCCGGACGGGCAGAGAGTGTGTCGTCGGGTGTGTGAGAGAGCGGCCAATACACGGGTGTCGACCACCGCTAACCACAACAACAATCAGACCACTAGTTGTCTCTCACTCTTGTCACCAGACAAACAGATGGTGTGAACGCATACTCGTGAGCTCACGGATCAGACACACCATACAACTCAATGGTAAACACAACACACCACAAGAAGTTGGCGATTGATATATAGATGGGTTGGCCTCAAAGTGTGTGCTATTGTTTGCAATGTTATTGCCTTTCAATGCGTTTATATAACACTTGAATAGTTCACTAAAAGAGTAATGTATTTGATTTCGAGACACCAATCACTCAAATAGTGTACTGAAGACACAAAATAATTGAAAAACATTTGGCTATCATTTTCTCGCAGCCATTCATAACACATACGACCACTCAATACATACACACACTGTGAGAGTGAGTGCTTTAGAGAGACCAACCATTTGTGTCACACCAAACACAAGCCGTTTATATCAAATGCATTGCCTTTCACTCAACCATTCAATTACGTAATGCCTGTGCTTTCGACCTAACTATTGGTGGCCAATGTGTGGGGCATTCAAACACTTCCACGTTATTCATGACAATACCAGTTGTGTATAGCGTTTTGTATGTCATGTTTTGCAATCACTTTTGGCTTTCGGATAGCGTTGGCCTCAATCGTAAGCAAACCAATGCATAAACTCTATGGCATTCAGTGCTCAAAGTGTCGCTCCCTATCATTCAATCCAACCCTCTATTCATACTCTCTCTCTCTCTAAAACAACTTAACAAAAGCGCTGAGGAATTGACTGAATATTTATTAACCAATAAATTTGAATAAATTTCTAATACATTAGACATAATAAAAAAGATTTAAGAGAAACTTGAGTTTCACACTACATTTGAGGCAAACTAAGCAAGGTGTTTTGTCCCGCCGGCAAATACACTACATTCCGGGAACGCGAGAGTTGTAAAGCGATGTCTTCGGCCGCTTCCAAACGCCTCAACTCGACTAAAGCCTCGCCCGATTCGAAAGCCTTGGCCAGAAGGCTGGCGGCCTGGGAGTCGCCCTCCGCTGTGATGATCGACGCCTTCTTGTGTTGTTCCGCTTTCTCCACCAGAAAGCGAGCCCTCTCTGCCTCCTGTTGGGCCACTTGTTTCAACTCAACCGCTGCCGTAAACTCTTTGCCAAAAGTTAGATGTGTCTGAAAAAAGGAAAGCAAAAACAATTGTATTGCAAAATCAATCGATACGTTCAGCCTTTCACTCTCTCAATACAGTCATAACAGTAATCACTTCATTAAGTTATGTCTAGAGAAGAGTCAGGTCAGTGACTGTCACTCACAATAAGTCTCTGTTCACTAAACTGCTAACCTTTAGAGACCAATAACTTATTAAATATATGTTTTGAATCAATAAATATAAATGCTTTCGTGATATCTATGCTATAGTTTTGCGATCAAACCTCTAATCGATTTGTGTCTCTAATAATCGCATACAACACACAATACACACACTGTTTAATAAAATCTGTGCCTAAATTGAGCGCTGGTTTTATAGGAAATCCATTATATTGTAAATTAAGTGATTATTTTTAGACATCAAACGCATAGGAAAAATCATTTCTCATTTCAATTACTATATCAGTGTTAGTGTTGTAAGAGTTGACTAAAACACAGATTGCGTGACTTTGGAGTCGTTTTAATGAATTTTAAATTATACGACAAAATATGACATAAAAAATTAATAAACCATTAATTAATAATCGGATCAATAAAAGCCATTATCAATGCGAGACATACCAGAGATATATCATCCAAAATGAGACCGAACTGATTGGCCCGTTCTGTCAACTCTTCGGACACTCTCTGTGAGACAATCTCTCGTTGGGTAATGAGTTCTCCCGCATCGAACTGAGCCTACAATACATTAGACCATAGCGTAAGACATACCACACTATTATTGCATAAATCAGTCACAAAAATATAAGAAATACAGACCACAACGGCTTTCAGCACTTCGTTGGTGATCGACGGCAACACTCTTTCGTCGTAATCCTCACCCAAACTCATGTAAAGTTTGGGCAACTCTTTAGGAATGGGACGGAAGAGTATCCTAAGAGTTATTTGAACGTTCTGTAGATCTGTGTGCAGATAATATCAACCATTAATGTCCATTCGCTTAACAACACGAGCGCCGCACACGGATTGGCATCGGGTTTGACATACCTTTACTGCCGGTAATGACGGGCACATTGCGAGGTCGGGAACGGATATCGTAAATGATGGCCCTCTGGACCCACGGTATGAGAAAGTGAGTGCCCTCTCCCATCACTGTTGGCTTTACACCCGTGAATCGGTCAAAGATGACGGCACGGGAACCGCCGTCCACTACAGGCCAACCATAAAACAAAACACACAAAATGAGTCAAATCACACGCAAACAGACAATGCATTTCATCATTTCATACCGTTATAGAGAGCGGTGTTTATGACCGACGCCCCGATGGCCAGACCCACTCCCAACTTCCCGACGAAGTTCATCAGTTGTGCAGCCATTTTATTGGTCAAGATTTGCGATTGAAGTGACAATTAAAACGTGATTACAATTGCAATTGATTTGAAAATTATTGTCAAAACAATATTCACATGTGATTTCACGCCAAAACTTTACGCACGTCTCGTGTGGGTAGAGGTCAGCACTGGTTTGCCATTCAATGCTTTCAATAGCAATGCAGTCAATAATGTCCACCAATTTATGGCCCCTTTTCTACAGTGCTATACAATAATTGTCATAACTTTCCCACAAAACCCCCGAAACACGTGTTGAGCCGTAATTACTGTGCGATAACATCGCCGGCCATTACTGTCACGTGAGCTCAACCTTTCATTTCCTCTTCTTCTCAAGACATTCATCAAAAGGTATGAAAATTTTGATTATATTTTGTTTTAATTCACTTTTAATTATAATTAACGCTATATTTGAGGCAATTATCGGCGGATTTATTAATAGTTTTATTAGCTTTTCGTTAATTAACACGAGTTTTGGCCGCAAAATGTGTGCAAACTCTTTGGCGGCCTTTAATCGCGTGAAACACGTGTCAAAACACTGTATTAATTGTGTGATTGATTTATTGCAGATAATTGTCGACAAAGACCGACCAAAATGAAGACAATTTTGGCCAATCAAGTGGTGAAGATTCCCGAAGGAAGTGAGTAACGGGTCTCCGGCCTCACGAGTTGTGTGCCGGCAATGAAACCATTTGTGTGTTTCAATCAAACACTAATTGTCTTTACATTTCGCTTACAGTTAAGGTATCGGTGAAGAACCGGACGGTGCGAGTGAAGGGACCTCGAGGTCAGTTGGTCCGCAAATTTCAGGCACAACTCGATATGGAAATGATTGGCAAACGACGGCTGCGCGTCCAGAAGTGGTTCGGCAATCGCAAAGAGTTGGCCACCGTTCGCACCATCTGTTCCCACAACATCAAAAGGTATGAAAATTTTGATTATATTTTGTTTTAATTCACTTTTAATTATAATTAACGCTATATTTGAGGCAATTATCGGCGGATTTATTAATAGTTTTATTAGCTTTTCGTTAATTAACACCAGTTTTGGCCGCAAAATGTGTGCAAACTCTTTGGCGGCCTTTAAGCGCGTGAAACACGTGTCAAAACACAGTGTATTAATTGTGTGATTGATTTGTTTGCAGATAATTGTCGACAAAGACCGACCAAAATGAAGACAATTTTGGCCAATCAAGTGGTGAAGATTCCCGAAGGAAGTGAGTGACGGGTCTCCGGCCTCACGAGTTGTGTGCCGGCGATGAAACCATTTGTGTGTTTCAAACACTAATTGTCTTTACATTTCGCTTACAGTTAAGGTATCGGTGAAGAACCGGACGGTGCGAGTGAAGGGACCTCGCGGTCAGTTGGTCCGCAAATTTCAGGCACAACTCGATATGGAAATGATTGGCAAACGACGGCTGCGCGTCCAGAAGTGGTTCGGCAATCGCAAAGAGTTGGCCACCGTTCGCACCATCTGTTCCCACATCGAGAACATGATCGTCGGCGTCACCAAAGGATACCAGTATAAGATGCGTACGGTTTACGCCCACTTCCCCATCAACGTGACCACGAGTCAGGCGGGAACTGTTGTGGAGATCCGCAACTTCTTGGGCGAGAAGTACGTCCGCCGCGTGGAAATGCATCCGGGAGTGACGTGTGTGAACAGCACCGCCCAGAAAGACGAGCTGATACTGGAGGGCAACGACATCGAGGGGGTGTCCCGATCGGCGGCACTCATCCATCAGTCGACACTCGTTAAGAACAAAGACATCCGAAAGTTTTTGGACGGAATCTATGTCTCCGAGAAGACACACGTCGTGATCGCCGAATAGACATCGAGGGGGTGTCCCGATCGGCGGCACTCATCCATCAGTCGACACTCGTTAAGAACAAAGACATCCGAAAGTTTTTGGACGGAATCTATGTCTCCGAGAAGACACACGTCGTGATCGCCGAATAAGTCGATTGAAAATAATTAATAAAAATACTTTTTATTGAATTAAATTAAATGATTGATTGAATTGAGAAATGAATGCAAAAGTCATTTGTTTTAATGAGTCGTAAACTTTCCATAAAAGCCCAAAGTTTTGCTATGAATTGCTATTAAGAGCGCTATTTTCGGGCAAAATTACTGTCCATTGAGTTATAGCCTCTCTGAGAGGTGAACCGCTTCTGTCGTATTCTGTCCTCCAAAGAGTCGGATTCGGTGGCGCTCTTCAGCAATGGTTTGATGAATTGCGCGGACTTTGCGCTCGCATTCACTTGATTTTCGTGCCGTTCCTCGTCTTCGTATGACTTGACGTTTGTCTTGCGTTGGCTTTCCCTCCAAACGGCGTTCGTTTCCATCTCTTTCCGTCTTCTCTCCATGTCTTCGGCGCTGAGTCTCGTCCTCTGCGGTGGCTTTGGATGAGTGAATGTATTGCTGGAAGTGTTTCGGTGTCTGTCGTTAGAGATTGGTTTGGATGACGTCTGAGGCGGTCGTCGATCGTCTCTCCGATCCTTTGAATGCGGCTTTTCTTCGTATTTCTTGCGATGGGAATCATCTCTTCGGTCATTATCTCTATTCTTGTAGTCTTTGTCTCGTTTTGAATCATAATTTTTTGAGTGACGACCGGATGAGGAATGATGTGAAGAATGGTGTGAAGACTGGCGACCACTTCTACTATCACTTCTTCGTTCATTATCTCGTCGACGCTTTTTGCGATCGTTTGAGTCATCACTACTACTGCTACTGCTGTCGGAACTGCTGTCACCACTACTACTACTACTACCTCTTCGTTTGTGTCTTTTCTTACTCTTGTTGTGGTGTTTGTCATCGGAAAGAGTTGTCTGCAAAAGAGTCTTCAATTTCTTGAGTTTCATGGGATTGTCTAACAGTTTGCGCCGCTCTTCGCGTTGTTTCACCCGAATCTCATACAACGGGTCTTCGCGTAACTTCGCGGCCAAATCGATGGTAACAGTGGAGGGGTTGGAAGCGTTGGGCAGTGAGTCAAACAGCGATTGCGGAACCAATGACTCGAAGCCCTCTAAGTCTCCCTTCAGTTGTGGATTCTCTTCGGCCGATATTATCTCAAAAGTCTTGTCAATCTTACGTCCCGTCAGATACTCTTCGTTGTCGACCAGACCTCTCACTCCTTTGTACATCCACTCCAACTTCGGCTCATTTGATCCCATTTTGTGTGATGTCTTGTGTCCGCGCGAGTCGTTTGGATGTGTTTTGTAGACATCGAGGGGGTGTCCCGATCGGCGGCACTCATCCATCAGTCGACACTCGTTAAGAACAAAGACATCCGAAAGTTTTTGGACGGAATCTATGTCTCCGAGAAGACACACGTCGTGATCGCCGAATGAGTCGATTGAAAATAATTAATAAAAATACTTTTTATTGAATTAAATTAAATGATTGATTGAATTGAGAAATGAATGCAAAAGTCATTGGTTTTAATGAGTCGTAAACTTTGAATAAAATCCCAAAGTTTTGCTATGAATTGGTTATTAAGAGCGCTATTTTCGGGCAAAATTACTGTCCATTAAGTTATAGCCTCTCTGAGAGGTGAACCGCTTCTGTCGTATTCTGTCCTCCAAAGAGTCGGATTCTGTGGCGCTCTTCAGCAATGGTTTGATGAATTGTGCGGACTTTGCGCTCGCATTCACTTGATTTTCGTGCCGTTCCTCGTCTTCGTATGACTTGACGTTTGTCTTGCGTTGGCTTTCCCTCCAAACGGCGTTCGTTTCCATCTCTTTCCGTCTCCTCTCCATGTCTTCGGCGCTGAGTCTCGTCCTCTGCGGTGGCTTTGGATGAGTGAATGTATTGCTGGAAGTGTTTCGGTGTCTATCGTTAGAGATTGGTTTGGATGATGTCTGAGGCGGTCGTCGATCGTCCCTCCGGTCCTTTGAATGAGGCTTTTCTTCGTATTTCTTGCGATGGGAATCATCTCTTCGGTGATTATCTCTATTCTTGTAGTCTTTGTCTCGTTTTGAATCATAATTTTTTGAGTGACGACCGGATGAGGAATGATGTGAAGAATGGTGTGACGACTGACGACCACTTCTACTATCACTTCTTCGTTCGTTATCTCGTCGACGCTTTTTGCGATCGTTTGAGTCATCACTACTACTGCTGTCGGAACTGCTGTCACCACTACTACTACTACTACTACTATCTCTTCGTTGATGTCTTTTCTTACTCTTGTTGTGGTGTTTGTCATCGGAAAGAGTTGTCTGCAAAAGAGTCTTCAATTTCTTGAGTTTCATGGGATTGTCTAACAGTTTGCGCCGCTCTTCGCGTTGTTTGACCCGAATCTCATACAACGGGTCTTCGCGTAACTTCGCGGCCAAATCGATGGTAACAGTGGAGGGATTGGAAGCGTTGGGCAGTGAGTCAAACAGCGATTGCGGAACCAATGACTCGAAGCCCTCTAAGTCTCCCTTCAGTTGTGGGTTCTCTTCGGCCGATATTATCTCAAAAGTCTTGTCAATCTTACGTCCCGTCAGATACTCTTCGTTGTCGACCAGACCTCTCACTCCTTTGTACATCCACTCCAACTTCGGCTCATTTGATCCCATTTTGTGTGATGTCTTGTGTCCGCGCGAGTCGTTTGGATGTGTTTTGTTTGTAAATAACATATGAATTGAAGGCTTGTATGGATTGTGTGAACACAGATGTCATCACTCGCTATAACGCGATCACAAACTTTGAAGTTCTAAAAAACTTGACTGAAATTAATTTGATATTAATTTATGATTAATTGATTGAATTGTGTTTCAATTTCTGTGATTTATTGCTATTAAAAATTGTTTTATTTAATTAAGAAATTTTATTTTATTATTTTATTTTTTAATTAAACCAAAATGTGATAATTGTTGAGACTATTGGTCACGGTTTTTGAGATGTGCTCAAAAAAAGTTGTATAAAATTCAAGTTTTTCTCTCTCATCGCATATAAAATTGAATTTAAAATCCATTGCTTTGTATAATTAAAGTGCCTTTTATTTAATGTCTCTCTTCCCTGATATGTATTTATGGTTTTATTGAATTATTTATAAGAATATTATTTTATATTATATTCTTCTTTTATTAGGAAATTATTTTTAGCAAAATTTTTAAAAATAGATTCAGTTTTCCCGTAAGGATAGTAATAAAGTTCAAACTTTAATATTAAATCAGTTTTATAACAAAAACGGGATTCATATTTTCAATATCAGGGCATTTTTATTTCTCTGCATTAAAATATCAAATGTTATAATAATATTACACAACAAATATATTATAAATAGTTTCTAGGATTTAAATGAATGGGTTATCGAAAGGGCAGAGAAAACGGTAAAAATAGGCAAAAATTGTGAAGTTTTATTGTATGCGCTCTAAAAAACTCGATCTCATTTACGGGGATTAGAAATGATAGCATTTGAATGGCATTACATAAGCATAACATACACGAGATTTTGAATGGAAATCTGAATCCCAAACGCTATTTGAATCGTTGGGGTTGTTGTAGAGCACCGGCAGTGGCAGTGCAACTGAACGACAGTACAACAGACCCATTACCTCACCTGTAACTGAGAGGCTATAAGTTTTAATAAGGAATGCGTGGGAACCGCACTATCGCTCTACAGAAATGTAGTGTTTGTATTATCTTCTCTCTCTCTCTCTCTCTCTCTCTCTCCCCCCATTACAGTGATCTCGAGTGCACCAGTAATTGAAGTACTGGTGCTCTGGTGTTGGAACAGTAGCTCCGCATTACCGTTAAGGTGCTGTTGGGCTCTCGGAGTCTATTCACTGGCATTTCTGTCGCATTCAATACCTGTGTGTTTGCGATGACAATAGAAAAACGGCTACTTTTCCTACTGTTCTCTATTTGAACGCAAAAACTTTCTCCACTTTGGGTGTGGGCTGTCGTCTCTCTCGCTCGCTCTCTCTCTCTCCTCCCAATGTTTAATGTTATATATAATAAGTAAAAGTTTTATATTATAAATAAAGCCCCGTTTTCTCACGCTTTCCGGTAGAGACCCTCCGCCACAGCTTCCGATTTCGTAAGGCTTTCGCCGATCTATCGCTCGTGTATTATATTATATAAACAGTTTTTGATAGTTTGAGAGCATAGGTAGGCAGTGGTACCCATAGGTGGGTCATTTGGTCGACGGACCAGATGTTGTAATATCAATACTTATCACAATTTCTTGGACTGCTTTCCCTTTTTAATAATAAAGTCCCCTCTTATATAATGCATTACATCCTGTCATCCAAACTACACGTCATTTCCCACGCATCGCATCTCAAGACCCGATAAACTCAATGAAATTTTTCACTCAACGCTTCGTTTTCGGCCTAAAACTGTTTTAAAGAGGAAATCATTTCTCTGAGAAAGTGATGTCGACTTTGATTTTTAATACAAATCTCCATAAAAGCGTAAGTGTTTTCGGGAGGCTATTGTGTGTCCAATATATATGTGCCGCTAATATAATGGGCGCCCGATATAAAGGTATTGCTTTGGGAACAGTTAGCTATTTCGACACAACGGGAACGCAAACATTACATCTCTTTGCAAAACTAAAACTGTTTGAAAACTAAGTCACTCGTGCTATACGTCGGGCCCAGAGTTCTCTCGCCAGACCTCACCCTAAACGCCAACTCCTAATATATGGTACATAAAGTCAACAATAGTTTTCATATTTTATCCCAAATAGATATTGTGAGAGATAATTAATAGTCAAAGAAAATTACGAAAAACTTTTCAAAAGTCAATTATTTAGTGCTCTGTAGAGCACCAGAGGAATACACAGGCATTTGATTAGATGTAGTTATTTATTGTATTGTGAAGTGGTATATAATTTAGAGTTGTTTAGCAGAAATTGAATTTCATAACAGTTAGTGTCCTTCGCAAAGGTTGGGCACAGCGGGACCACTGGTTGGAAGTGCTTGTGGTGTACGCGAGTGTGTGTATGTGTGTGTGGTTTGTGAGGTCAAGGCATTGGTATAATCTGTAATAAACTATTTGCTTTCCATATATTATATTTGCAGTCAAATACATGTCTTGACTGTTGAGTGTGTTTTTCTTGTTGTGAAGCACTTGCAGGCAGTGATAGTGTGGGAGGAATTCTGTGCCAAAGAGATCACAATTTATATAAGTTTTTAGAAATAATTTGTTCGCATAAATCAGATGTGCACCTCATGTGCACCTGCTGTCAGGTCAGGTCTCAGTCAAAATCACAAATATCAGTCTCTCTCTCTCTCTCTCTCTCCACATCACAAGACATGTGATCTGATCCTCCAAAGCCACTGACCTTTTGGTAGAGAACTAATAGACTATTGCTTGAATTTTTCCATTTCTCTCTCTCTCTCTCTCTCTCTCTCTCTCTCTCTCTCT
>CAJPIZ010000025.1:24389-54479 GCA_905368565.1 Medioppia subpectinata
TCTCTCTCTCTCTCTCTCATTCTAGTATAACTGGCCTTTCATTTAATTTGATTCCTTTCCTCGACTTCATAGCCAGAGCCCACAGTTTTTTTGTTCATTTCTTTCTCTCGTGTCATCAGATATCATATGAAATACTAGCAAATCATAGTGAGAGCACATGCAGTACGCCCTCAGCAATGATTACGCTTGCAATGCATGCAATTCATGTGTATTTTACCGATACATAAGTCAAGAATTAAAGAGAGAGAGAGAGAGAGAGAGAGAGAGAGAGAGCCTCTACTGAGTTCTAGGCCTTGCTTTTACCCAGAGATATGATGTGATAAATACCTAACTATTTGAATGTCGCTTTGATTATGGCATTCAAGTGAAGCATATCTTCAAAGCCAACACACAGTTTGATTCATTGAGACTCCAGAATAGTTATGTGCAGTCCTTTCAGTCGTTTACCTCTGAATTAAATACTTCTTTAAAATACTAAAACTCGTGTGTTTTGTGTATGAAATGGAGTAAAAAAAACTTTTGCAATCTCTGAGAGGGAGTGAAAGGAAAAAACATATATTTTCGATATCGATTTAATTGCTACTAAATGCTAACTCCTAGTGAATGTAAACGCCTTTAATGTCTTGTAATCATTATCTTGTAGTAATGGGTGTAGTCTTACAGCACATGTTTTGATTTGTGCCCTCACTTATTGAAACTAACATTTATTAAAAGTCAAAGTATCTGCCGTACAGTATATACACGTGAAGTATTGCCCAACTTTTGCAAACTTGGATTAAAATAGTGGCACAAAATTCTCGGCTCAAAAAACATTTGGCTGAAAATTGTTTTGTGAATTATGAATATAAATAAAAAATCTTCCTTTGAATGCATTGACAAATGATTTTCAATATATCATAAATCAAATAAGAATTTGGATTCATTTTTATATTAACAATACAATTGAAATGCAATTTATATAATAGGAGAATAAGCGGATAGTTTGAGAGAGAGAGAGAGAGAGAGAGAGAGAGAGAGTTTTCTTCATCTATCCGTTTGGCCCTCTTATCAGTCACAGGCCCTCCAGTTCTTGATATCTATTTCTCTTTCACTATAACTGATGTAATTCCGGATCTGTTTGTATGTCTCTCTGATGGCAATCAAGATTGTTGTGGACACACATTATCATAAATTTATAACGAAAGCCCCCGAAGGGTATCTCCACTTTTTAGACCGCGTATCAAATAATTTTGTAAAATAAATTTTTTGGTCACATTCACTGATTTTTATGTGTAATAATTTATTTCCTAAAAATATGGTTCAATACACGACTCGTAACAAAAAATAAAGTTTTTTAAAGAGAGAGAGAGAGAGAGAATGTTTGAATCGCAAACGTCTTCAACAAGTGAATGATTTTTACAATTATATATGACTTCTCTATCAAATGCTCAAATGTTTTGCGAACACATCAATAGACGAGACAAAGAATTGCATTCCTTTTGAGCACATATTAAGTCCAATTCACAGGTATTTGAATTATAGCTCAAAAGAGCAGTTATTGATATATAGCACGAAATAGTGGAGCGCTTTCTTTAAATGATTTAAACACTAGTTTTAGTTCTTCTGTACAACTATTTTCTGTAGAATATTCTGTACTTTAGATTAATAGTGAATTTGTTTGTCAGCCCTCTCTCTGCCTCTATCTTTTCTTCTCTGTCTATCCCTCCCTCCCTCTCCTTTGCTCTCTCTCTCTCTCTCTCTCTCTCTCTCTCTCTCTCTCACTCACTCAAACACACATTTAGAGAAAAGGTGGAGAGAGAGAGAGAGAGAGAGAGAGAGCTATGTATTGGAATGAAATGATCTTTTGAATGCTAGTTGTAGTCTGTGTTACACTCGATATAATGAGAGTTTAATAATAGTTGCGCCAAATGTTAAGACTTGAAAACTGATTTTACGCTACAGTTGTACTTATGATGACTACAAACCTGGCAAAGACCGGTCATTATGAACAGTGTTTGGGGCACTGGCTGTAGGGCTGACTAGCATTATGTTGTGGTAACATTATTTTCCATCATCTCATTCTCTCTCTCGTCCCATCAATTATTACAATACAAAACTCCTCTACAAACGAGTCAACTAACGGAAGCCTACTATTAAATACTAGAAATGCCAGCTCTGGCAGCACATCCAACAGACACTCCTATGCTCTGAGCGCTACTAATGTTAATAGCATTTATTGATTGTGCACTTTTTTCCTCTTCACTGTACTTTACATAGTTTTCAAAAATAATATCCAATTTTAAATACATATTGCCTGTGATATGTCTAATCCATTAGTGGCACAAATGTGTATTGTATGCAAATTTTGTGGTGTATTTAGGTTTGAGTTGTGGGTAACAAATATCAAGTGCTGTTCCCATTCAATGTACATATTATTTGTGTAAATGTATATCGTGTGCAACGATTAGAACATATCGTTTGGATGCTATGAAATAAATACTGGCGATGAGAGTCCGATTGCATTGCAAAACATGCATCTAATGTGGCTGTAGAGCAGTGACAGTGAAAATAGTATGTAAAGGGAGAGGGAGAGAGAAAGAGAGAGGCATAATATAACATGTATGTTGTTATGCGATGAGAGCATGAATGCCAGCCTCACTCCTACCTTGACATTGAACTATGTATTGAATTGCATCACTTCATAGCAATGTTAATGTTGTGGTGATTCCTCGAAACCATTGCTATGACAACTCAAGGGATGTTGGGATACGAGGTGTCTGTCTGTGCGTCATTGCACTGACGTATGTCTCCATAGTCTCCATAGAGAACTCTTTCTCTTCCTAATGGATGCTTAACCATAGGTTCCATATATTTACTTCTCTCTCTCTCTCTCTTTCTCTCTCTCTCTCTCTCTCTCTCTCGCATCGAAAAACTCAATAAAAATTTTATTTTTACTTCTCGTTTGCGATTCTGTTTATCCACTTTCGAGCGAAATATTTTTTGGTAAAAAACAATTTTCAGTAAAGCTTTTAATTATTTTTTCCAACAAAATCATATATAATGTGTTTTTGAATAACATTCACATTCAGTGTTGGCGTTGAAATGTATTGTATAAACAATAGCTGAGAGAAAGAGAGAGACAAACAAAATAGGGTTTAACACAGAATTACATGTATTAGTGGAGGAAAGGAATGACTGATAGAGCGATAGACTGTTAGCTGTTATGGAGAGTAATGCAGATCTCAAACAACAAAACTTTGCTGAACTTGAACTTGAAATCCAAGCTTAGAGTACAGTATCGAGTATTTCCATACAGAGAAGCACTGGTAATGCGTTATTCGACCTCAAACTCAATCCAAACGCTCACTAATATATCTGATAATATTTTATAATTCTTATGTAAGATATATATTATGTTTAATACTTATAATATGTTTGGAGAAAATTAAAATTGGTTTTTTAAATGCATCGCTAACTGTAATATTATAAAACTAAATTCTTTGGAATAAATTATTCTCTCTCTCTCTCTCTCTCTCTCTCTCTGCCCGGGACTCGACTCACATGCTCTGGGAGTTAGAGATATTGGAGTTGGAGTTGTGCTGTGGATTTGATGCTCTTTGTGCCTGAGCTGCACAACACTGTATTGCATATATACTGTACACACAGTTTCCAGTACACTAATCAGGTATACTGTACTGAGTTTTAGCAGAAATGCCAGTGCAATAGCACCACAACCATCACCACTACCATCACAGCCAACCTTTTGGATCACTTCATCCCTTATATAATACTGAAGACCATTCTGTCTCTCATAACGAAAAGCAAATAACTCAATGAAATTTACATTATATTCATGTATCCCATGCTATGAATGCGTTATAACTTGCAATATAACTGATTACAAGTAGTTTTGTTTTAAAATTCAGACAAACCATTCCTATTAATACATTTCTCACACAATTCACTGCAAATTTTGTTTAACATAAATGAAATATAAACACAAAAGTTATTTTTATATCTCGTTTAATGTGTATTTAGAGAGAGAGAGAGAGAGAGAACTGATTGAGAGAAAAGTCGTGGCACAGACTCATCTGAAGTTAAGGAAACACTTCTCTCTTATAGCAAAACACATACATATTTGATCTCTCTCTCTCTCTCTCTCTCTCTCTCTCATCTCTCCATTACTTTATTTTTTAAAAAGCGTATAATAATAATAAGAGTTCCAGAATTTTGAACCTCAAGTCCAGACCGGTATTTGTTTGAGACTTTTCCTTCTCCTCTTGTCTTCGGGTTTGCAAAGCTCTTGAAAGCAAACACTTTGCGAGAGTGACAAAAGTTATATAATTTTTATTTTAAAATTACTTTTTAATACATATTAATAGAAATGCAAATGAATTTTGTTAAAAGCCATCAGAAAAATAAAATGAATGTAAATAATAGAGGCACTCAATTGTGTGCCTCACGCTGTCATTGTATGGACACAATACCGGTGCCGGTGTCTCATTGTAATAGTAGTATTGCTGGTATTGGTATCCCTTTATTAGTTATATACAGGTATATAACAGTATAAACAGTGTAGACATAGATCCGCTGCGCGACTGATAGTCAGGTTATTATCAGTGGTTTTTAATCCCATTTGAAAAGAATTATTTTTGTCTCAAACAAAAACTTTTTGGTCTCTCTGTTGAGTGCAATACTCACTCTCACTGCCAATACTCCACTTTCTTTGCTATTCAAATGTCATAGCGATTGCATTGCTCTCCAAACGCATACATAGAGTATTGGTTACAAAAAAAACATAATTATTATTCAAATCTTTCTGTTTTGTAAATAAGAAGAAAATCCATTCTTCACTTAAGCCACTGCTTTAGTCCATACGTTAAGATTCAAAGGAATCTTTAATTTTTCTATTTATATATAATATATTAAATATTTCTCCTTATTTGCCACTAATTCGTTGCCCATAGAAAGCAATGGAGAGAATGGGAGAGAATATTAGAGAATATTATAATATAAGTAATATAATTTTGACATTTATTCCCTGGTATTTAGCCGTACATAATACAGTACGATGATGATGGTGATGTGATGGTTGGATAGGCTCCGGTAGATTTTTATTTGTTTTGTTGACGAGAGCAGAGCCTATGGTCTCACTCTCTGTGAGCTCTCTTACGTCGATGGAGTTGTTTATGAAATTGCATTCATAATCAATAAATACTAAATATTTATACGTGTTTTTGAGTGAATGTCAAAATATTATTATTAAATAACACCTACTCTTTGCCCAATCGCTTACAAAACACTACAATATATATAATATAATAATATTCTACATAATATGCTGTTTATGCCGAGTCTGGGATTTATTTGCGATTATTATTGTGAAAAATGAACACAAAGTAAATGTCTTGTTATCTCTTCTAATAATAATAATTATTGTTTTGATTCACTAATACTCTAATAGAGTGTATGGAGTCTATAGACTGCCAGCACTTCATAGCAATGAATCCACATTTAAATGGCAAAAGTGACGCAACATTTACGTCAATACCTCTCAAATGTATTTCTCTCTCAAACGCAGGCTTTTATCCCTTATGACGATCGCAGCCTCTCTTCTCAATAACTTCAATACACATAACAAGTAAGTTATGATCCAATTCTTACCTTTTCTCCACTCCAACGCTCTCTCCCTACCTCTCTCTCCCTCTCCTTCTCCCTCTCCCTGATCCTCCCTCTCCACAAACAACATATTCCATGAGTCTCTCTCTCATTCTCTCTCTCTCTCTCTCTCTCTCTCTCCAAATATTACAATTGAGTGTTTGTTAGTTGTGTTCAAATGCCTAAAATAGCTGTACATTCTGTTCAATACATAGAGCGGCAGTGCTTTCATTTACAATGAACTCCAACTCCTAAATGAATTATAAGCGAAACATTTCTACCAGACTTTCAATGCGAGAGAGAGAGAGAGAGAGAGAGAGAGAGAATGATTGTCCAGATCTTGAGGTGAATTAATAATGTCGTTGTAGACGTCAAACGCGATATTTTTGCTTATATTTCTGTGAATTGAAATCAAAAAACATGTTTTCAATATTAGAGTACAGTATTTGCTATATATTTGTATAATACCTAACGTAATGCTGTGATGCAAGCCTAGTAATATGTGTGGGTCTCTCACTAACTCGCATACAGAACATCATAACTGTATTTATTTGCCACAAAAGTTAAACAATATCTAAGTTATTATATATTTGATGACATAAAGCCCTACTGTGTATGCGTTTGTCAATGCATTCAATGCACCAAAAGCTGATAATTACAGAGTTTTGAAGAATAAGTGAAAAAAATGCAAAGAATAAAAAAGTCCAAGAATTGCATCGAAAATAAAACTTTACACAAAAGAGTGCAGAAAACAGGGCTTTCTATTTACCACTCATTCACGGCTTTTATTTCTTAATACCACTATTGGTGTTGTTTTTTAAGAAAAAAAGTCCAGAATTCTGGTAAACATAAGGCGAGAGATATGTATTGGTAACGGTGTGCTGTCGGGTGTGCTGTCTGTCCATTAACCGGTGGCATAGCGTCACCAATTGTCCAGACCTTTCATCCATGCATTGTTATAGTGGGCGTTGAGTCGCATTGCGATTATCGGAGACAAAAAAGTCTGGCTCTTCGGCACAGGTCTCCTATTATTTCCATTTAAACCCTATTTTCAATGCCTTTGGCTTTTTTATTGTGCTTTACTTTTCATCTCCTATTTTTTGAGTCGAATGAATGATTTTTAAACCAAATATACCTAACATTGAGAACCCCATCGCATAACATATATTGAGTGCACAATAATAATAATAAATAAAAAAAAGCCTTTTTATTAGTGAATACAACACAAAAAACTAATGCAAAGAATAGCCGAACGAATGCCATAACTGGTCATTGAATGGTCACTGCATTCCGATATTTTACTCAATCTTTTTAGCACTGCATTCAAAGCCTACATATGAAACGCCTGTCCACCTGAGCTGCTTAGGGGCTCAACATATATCAAAAAGCATTACATGTATTGAAAGTATTGCCAACAAAAGGATATGCAGAAAATTGTTGTACTGAAAATATTGGGAGAGAATGAGAGAACAGGTAGATAAGTAAGGAGAGGGAGGCATCAGTTCACGCAATTCCTCTCTCTCTCTCTCTCTCTCTCTCTCTCTCTCTCATAATCACCGAAAGTCTGGCCACCACTACCACTGCCACCTCCACCAACATTCCCCTCTCGCCCGTCAACCTGTCCAGCAGTTGCGAGACACCTAGCGATACCTCGCAGTCCTTCTTATACTCCACTCTCTCTCTCTCTCTCTCTTTCTCTCTCTCTCTCTCTCTTTCAGATATAAGATATGTTTTTATTCAGACTTTCACTTCAGTTGCTTCACATTTCTTTTTAACAAAAAACTTGTATGAGTTTAGTATTCAATCAAATTATTTAATGCCAAATAATGTATGAATTTCAAGGCATACATACATTTGTTAATTAATTAAATTTCCAATTAATAACTCATTGGAAACTCTAATTACAATGAGATTTTGCAATCATTACAAATATAAGCCGCTTATTATGTGTATAGTGTATAAAACAATGAACGCATTTATATAATACAAGGGTATATACAAAAACGGCTTATTTTTTATATGCTATAAAAATCTCGTGATAAGAATTGCAATATTTTTAGAAAATATAAACGATAAAAAATACACACAAATACAGTATAATATATTTAGTACAGCATTAAAACATATGCTTTATATATATATTTATATATTATATAAAAGTGTATGAATTGTTAGTGTAATGTATGGAAAAAATGTGTTTTACTTTGTTGTATGTGTTTTTTGTGCGGTTCGGTTAGGGATGACGTGAATTTATGTAATAATAATTTACACAACATATATAATGAATGATTATTTTTTGTGTTGTGTATATAATTGTGTGTTTTTGAGGCATAAAAACAGATGAGTTGAATGAAATTTGTTGATCAAAAACCCTGTTTATGGAAAACAACCGAAACTTTCGTTTATGAATATTAAGGATAAGAGAAACAAAGTTTAATATGTTTTTTATTTTACAACACATTCTCTATCAATGATGTTAAAGAGGGAGAAAAACATTTCATTCAAAAACCCTCGCTATATATTACTGTCAATGAGTTTAATATATAGTGTGAGACAAAAATATTTATTAATTGAGAAAATATGAGAAAAATATTCTCCTAAATACACAGCGTTTATACGGAATGAATGTATAGATTCTGTTATAATGAAGTGGTAGTGGTGTGTGTGTTATGTGTGGTGTTTATCATTGTTTGCCTCCACACCACCCAATCAGCCCAACCAACCCTTATAGACGACTGCAGCTCTTAATTGATAATGAAATTAACTGATTGGCAAAAAAGGTAGCGATAATTTAGTTTTGCTATTTGAAGGCCATTTAGTAATTGAAACTCATTTTGCATTATATTTTTACGAAACTAAACGCTCAAAACCCACTGTTTATAATACTGTATACTATGGAGTGATTATATACTAAACTAAATAATAATATAACTAATGATAAGCGCTTTATTATAACCTAAAGAATTTCTCGTTGTCTTCTCGTCAGCTATTATATTGAATGAGTGGCTCTAAAGTGTCTCTAACTTTACAAATATGTATGTGTTTTGCTATACGAGAGAAGTGTTTCCTTAACTTCAGATGAGTCTGTGCCACGACTTTTCTCTCAATCAGTTCTCTCTCTCTCTCTCCTTTTATATTTTTCATATCGAGTAAACACAAAAATAATTTACGGTTTGTTTTGTTGTTATGATTTGTTGTCTCGCAGACAATATTTAGCATCGAATCGATCGGAAAATAAGTGAAGGGATCGACGAGTGGTGGAGCGGAGGAGTCCATCACCACAACCAACACAACACATACAACACACACACACCGGCTCTCCCGTCGAGTGTCTCTTCATTAGCGCATAGGAGAGGAATATATATAGTGAGCGAAGGGGAGAGAGAGGGAGAGTTTGCCATAAAAAGTAGTGATTTTGAAATTTGCAACAAAAAAGACAAGAACTACTTCTGGAGATTAATAGTGTCTGCGATATATGATATATACCAGTAGTTGTAGTACTGGTGATAGTGTCGGTGGTGTTGGCGTTTGCATTGGGATGTGTTGTGCGATATATAAAAGTATACAAAAAAGTGGATAGAGTGCCAAAAGTGGAGAGCACCTAGGGCACCCTAGGGCTTCACCAAGCTTATACATTAAGACCATATTCAAGCACTTCCAATGCGATCGACTTTTTTAACTCAAAGCGATTCCCATTGAATGATATGTTAACAGACAGTATGGAAAGGACCGATAGCTTCGGATTGGATCCCATCCCTCACTGCCATTCCCTACGAGACGAGTCCAATGCCTCCAATCCGGCGCAGCGACAGTCCGGTCATCGCATCCAATGGCAAGAGTCGACTGAATGCGAGTCTACTTTTCAGATTAATCTGTGATCTCAAGGATCACTAAATTTTGATGTCTTATTAGTTTTTGAGTTGAGTTCGGATGAGAATCGTGTCACTCGAGCTCTCCCTCGCAGTCAATACCTCGCAGTCCTTCTTATACTCCACTCTCGCTCTTCACTTGTGATCGCATTCTTTGCGAAGACATAATGTGTTTGAATGCGAGTCATAACAGTTGCTGAGAATTTACTGCAAGAACTTTTGCGAACACAGTGTGTGTGCAGTCATAACATGCAGACCAATGCCATGGATGGAAGTGCTGTGCGTGAGGGCCGATGGATACCCAAACCACTCTTCATCACCAACAGTGGTCTCCGCAAATGCGGTTCACTCGAGTCCGACCAATCGACGCCACAAGACTCGCCGCTGGATTTGTCCATTAAGTCGCCGCGCGATCGTCTCGGCGATCGGTTCATCAGTATAATCACCGAAAGTCTGGCCACCACTACCACTGCCACCTCCACCAACATTCCCCTCTCGCCCGTCAACCTGTCCAGCAGTTGCGAGACACCCAGCGATACGTCCAGTCCGCCCACACTCCTCCTCAGCGGCGGTGGCCATCACTTCGCCCCCCGAGACAGTCCGCACAGCCATCACGCAAACACCGCTCTGTCGGCCGCTCTCTCAGCGCTGCCCATAAGTAAGCGAACATTCTTTAGTATGCCGTCGCTGTCGGCGCGCGGACTCCACCACCAGATCACTGGTCACCCGAACATTAAGTTCGAGCCGAGCGGTGTTCCCACTCATCCCACGGCCACACCGTTCCCCCGATCGCCGATCGGCAGCACGAGTTCGCCGCCCACTCCACGCACACCCACTCAGATGGAGATGCCGTCAGTGGCATCGCTGGGGGCCGTCGGCGGCCATCAGTCGCCCGAGTTTTTAGTGAAAATCACGAGCGCCGCCGACACGAGTCCGTCGGCGACGGGTGACGTGGCGTATGTGTGCCCGATATGCGGACAAATGTTTTCATTGCACGACCGGTTGGCCAAACATATGGCGAGTCGGCACCGGAGCCGTCAGAACGAGGCCACAGCCAAGACATATGTGTGCGAAGTGTGCAAACGATCGTTTGCCAGAAGCGATATGTTGACCCGTCATATGCGACTCCACACCGGTATTAAGCCCTACACGTGTCGAGTGTGCGGTCAGGTCTTCTCCCGGAGCGACCACTTGAGTACCCATCAGAGGACACATACGGGCGAAAAGCCGTACAAATGCCCGCAGTGTCCGTACGCCGCCTGTCGTCGCGATATGATTACCCGACACATGAGGACTCACGCCAGGTATGAGTTGCCGGACAGCAGTTCCAGCTATGAAGACATCACAGACTCTACACACCATTCATCGACACAACGCTCAGTAGTGACCAAAGAGGAGGCGCTCAACAAAAAGATATGGCGTCCGATTTGATTATCAATTCCAACTCTTAATTGAGTTTAAAATAATACAAATATTATATATATTTATAATTAATTAATTAAGAAATATATTTATTTTTATTTATCAGTAATTTATTTGCAAAATATAAATGAGACATAAAAAGCAAACAAAATATTAATGCGATTAGGAATAAAACAAAAATGCGAGAATAATGCCTAAATAACATAGAGTAGTTTATTTTCGGTAAAATAAATATAATAATAATTATATAATTATTTTTGTGCGAAATTCTTGACTGTTAGGGAGAGATGCGAAAAATATATACACATAAGTGATGCCCAAAAACATTATTTCTAAATTTTAAGACATTAAAAACAGTGCCATTAAGTATGAAAATAATGATAAAAATATATTTATATTTATTTAGAGAAACAAATGAATTAATTATTATACGAAAGGATATATTTTGCGCGAAAAGAGTTAGAAATTTGTAAACGAAAGTCAATGTTGTATTAAATTGATGTGTGTTTTATTGAGTTTTATTTAGTGATCATAATGATTATTTTTTTGTATTTTGTTCCAGGTGAATTCAGTGCCACAGCTTTGTGTATATAATGATTATTATAATTATAAATATTTATAATGTATTTATTGATACGATTATGAATTATATTTGTTAAACAGAGAGTGATTTTCATATGAATTGGTGGCTGTTATTCATATTTAACGTTATTATACAAAATATATATAGTTTTGTTTGCAAACACCTATTGTTCGCTCATTTATATTACAATACAATACTCTGAATACTGATAAACAAAATATTGTTATAATAATAATTATTATATTATTATAACATTTATAATATTCTTGTGGTTTTGGCAATGATTGCGAACCACATTTCCCTTTCACTGTTATATTTATTGTATATATTTATATATATTATATAAAATATATGTATATTTTAAATACCTTCCGATCTATAATTATATTATTATATATTTATATATATATTATTGGTATATAAATGTTTGAGAAAATTTTCTGACTTATAGTTAAAGAATTTTTTCTCCTCTATTAAGATATAAATATATTATATATTTGTTGTATATTTGATGAAAATATTGATAAATATTTGCTCAAAAAATAACACACACTTATATTTATTTAATTATATGTAATAATTAAATGATCTCTGAATTTATGTTTTAATTTTGTAAATAATGTAACTTTTACTCAAAGACCAAAAAACCTTTCAAAACAAATAACAATTATAGTTATTATTCGTACAAAAAAGCCTCAAAACAAAGTTTATTTTGCAATATTTATTTCCACCTTATTTATCATGTTTGGTCACACTATCCGTATGAATAGCATGGGATCAGGTGTTGGTTTGTTTGTGTGAATGCATTGCCAGACACATAGACAGCTCACAGAGCGTCACATTGAGTCCAAACATCAAATAATTTCATTGGATTTTTGCAGATATACTCTTCTTATACTCTTCTATACTCTTCTCAACGAAGAATATAATAAGTATTTTTTTAATTACTTTTCATGAAATGATGCTTTTGTTGAACTTTGGGGGCATTTGTTATACCAGCGAACGCACAGGTATTGAATTATGAAATTCTGGGCTCAGATTTTTGTGTTGAGAGAGAGAGAGAGAGAGAGAGAGAGAGAGAGAGATTAAAATTGATATTTTGCGGTTGTGTTGTGTTGTGTTGTGTGTGGTATTTAACCGATGCATAGGTGGTGGTTTCAGGTGCACCAGAATTGCTGGATGTGATCAGTGAAGCCAATCAAAAGCTAATCGAAACGAAATGCTTGTGGAAAGGCCTTAGACTTGGAAAGAGAATGTGAGAGAGAATGGGAGAGAGAATGCGGGAGAGGTGGAGAAGAGCCCACTCATGACTCTCATGACTCTAACTCCCGGGTCCTCTCATTCCTTGCATATATTGTATGATTACATACATTGTATTATTGGTAACAAATTCACTGCTTCTGTAATTTTTTGTTATTCCTTTGAAGAGAAAACATATGAAAAAGTCGTGAAAATATTCCTCTGAGTCCAGAAATAATGCATTTGGGATACCATTGAAATTGTCTTTTCCTCCTTCTCATAGCTATAAGAGAAGTGCATTAAGAGAGAGAACACTAAGAGAGTGTAGGAATGCCTTTATCTCTCCCCCACTGGTAAATATCTGCGCTCAGCCTCTGACCCGCTTCTGGAGCACACGTAAGGTTGAGAAGTTATCAGAGGGTGTGGGCCCTCAACATCCAAAACAGGAGGTACTGATCACGATTCGGTAGCTGACATCGGCTTGTAATTGCAAATCGTATAATTTAACAGTGGCTCCGGGCTATGCACCATATCATGGCATCAGAGCATCATATCACCATCATGGTGGTACTAGCCATCCACTACCCCCAACCCACTCTCTCTCTCTCTGTCTCTCTCTCTCTCTCTCTCTCTCTCTCTCTCCTACATCTATATAGAAGAGCCCATCATTTAATGCAAAAACGAAAAATTCAAATCAATAAAGATTCTGGTCTTCCCTTTAATTAAATTTAGTTCAATAATAATATTAATAATGAAAATATGTTTACGCTATAAATATGTTAACAAATTCTTGTATCGTTTGTCCGACAAATATTTTGGGCACCGATTCCTAGTATAGAAATGATTAGAAATGTGAAATGTGTTGCATCGAGAATACAATAGATAATAAATATACAGTCAATGATAGAGACGGTGTTGTGATAGAAAAAGTATAGCTTAGAGACGGCGGTGGAGGAGAAGCACCTGTAGTCAAAATTGTAATATCCACCCAATGGTCCGCCCGTCTAATGATTACATTCAGATTATAGTCTATAAAACAAAATGAAACAAAACTTTTTGCATGTTTTCTCATTGTTGTCCATAAACTCAATTTTCTTTCCAATTGAAAGAAATATGCATTCAATTTATTGCTACAAATCATTGGAAAATGCAATTTTGCATTGAATTTGGCGCCAATTTGTGGATTAAAATGTAAGTTATGTTTTGAGAGCCCGGGAAGAGCTCAGCAATTAATAAATTTTAAAATCCGGGGTCTGTTTTAGGGGCTCTCTATTGTGAACAATACTAGAAATGATCGATTTTTTACGAAGTATTTAGTTTAGACACTAGTTATTAAAGAAATTTTACGCGTTATTGGTATACGTTTTTTGTTACAAAATCGTGAATAAGTCGTGACTTATATTAGGTATCGTTAATCGTTAATATCGTGACAAATAGTGTATCTCTCATGAAGAAAGAGGGGGAGAGCGTGAGAGAGAGAGAGAGAGAGAGAGAGAGAGAGAGAGAGCGCGCGAGAGATGTATGTGATGTGAAGGTATGAGAGAATGAGAATTTTTAACCAGTTATACCCGATTAATAAAATATATATATAACTCACGGCATATACACACAAACACTACGAACGCCACTCTTTCCTCTCTATCTCTCACACATAAGTCAGGCCTACAGTCAAGCCGTGAATTCGCCATAATTTTCAAACCTCTGACTCTGTATATGTCTTAAAGACAAGTTTTAGACGTCTCGCTGTTTAGAGAGTATTCATTCATTTCTAAATAAATTATTTAATAGAAAGTAGTTTTTTCTGTCGGCATTTCGTCTAAAAGTGATGCATCACTCGTGTATTGCAATTGCATTTCGGGTATTTTGAATGGAGAGCACATACTCTCGCACACAACTAGTGCCCAAACTCAGGGCAATGCTAACAGTCCTCAGAAGTTAGCTCACAAAACATGGTTATATTGGCATTAATCACTTGCATTTGACAAAGACTGCATGCAATTGCAAATGAGGTCTTGGGATGAGTACCACTGCTGGAGAGGAGTGACTCTCAATACAGTGGGCCTAAGAGTTAGTGGACACTCGCCTTCACTCGCCTTTTATTAGCCTTTCAATAGCATCGCTGGAGATCACTGGCCATAGAGCACAGGAAGAGACCTTTTAACTCATTGTCAGTCCATTATTGAGCCTAAATATAGCCTCTGTCCGCACAGATGCCCACCTGTCCCGCCCGACCACTACTCGCGTCCACATTATGCAACGTTAGACAAGAATATATGATTGAATACAATGTGTATTGAATGGAGTGGCGAATGGGACGCAACTCCTGGGCTAAAGGTATATCACACTGTCCTCAATGGACACTAATGTCATCCATTGAATGGACACAAAGATATTGCGAGCATTGATGTTATGACACAAACATTAACTCAAACAATACCTGAAGAGAAAGTTTTACAAAAGAAGTATATATTGAAGAAAAAGTTTTATAGTTTTTTGTGCAAAGAATTGTATTATTATTTATATTGCTTTTATTGTCAAATCTTTTCATAATATAATATATATTATATTAGAAATATATTATCCAAAAAATGAATGTTTAAAATATTATTATAAAACGACAAATGAATTTTAAATATATTTTTACTTTGAAATAAAACTTAAAATAATATTTATTATTATTATTATTATTTCTGCAAAAAAAGAAATCACTTCAAAATAAATATTAGTAAATAATAATAAAAATTGATTTTATGATATAAAATATCAGTAATAATTATGCGATAATAATATACTATTGACGACAAAATAAAAAGTGGGTTCAAAACTGAAAGACAAACTTATCATAATTATTAATCCACAAAAATATCTACAGGTTTTTTATTAGTGAAAAAATTGTTTGTTCATAAAAAGTGGTTCATTTGTTTAGATCTGTCTCTTTGTATCAGAATTTGGTGTCTTCTTCGTTGAAGCCATCGTTTGAGACGCCATTCTTGCCATTCCTCTGAGTCGTCGGTGTATTGAGTTCTTTATCGGCGCTTCCGTTCAAATAAGGCGTCTTCTCTTCATTAGCGTTGAAAGCGGTGTTGTTTTCATCGCTGTCTTTGAAGGGCTCGTATGGCTGATAGAAGTACGCCATTATCGCAAACACTATCATATCGGCGATCATTAAACCGGCGAAGAAGAAAAACTCATACGACTAGAAGAGAGGGGGAGAGAGAAGGAGAAGAAGTTTAGAGACAAATGACACCAACATTCAGAAGTTATGACATTTTTATATGACTTCTCATTTAAGTTAAATTATTTCTCTTTTTTGCGTTTGTGTTATGTTTTCAGTAAAAAATAAAAGTTAAGAATCAAATGAAGAGAAGAGAGTGAGAAAGTAAACGAGAGAGGGAGAGAGAGAGAGAGAGAGAATAATTTTAAATCAGTTTAAGGCTTAAAATAAAATAAAAAGTCGATAATTAAGGCTCAGATATTAGCCTTCAGAGCATTTCTCGCTTTTTTCTCTCTCTTTATAGAAATCAAAGGCATTTTCTTGAGATGTAATCTGAAATGATTTCGAAGTTAGTATTAGAGGAGTAGTAGTAGTAATAGTGAGTTAGTCAGAGAGCCATTAAAACAATTTTATGATAGCATGAGAAAGTCCTGCGGGCAGAGACTGGCAGAGGTGGATGAGATGGGGGCAGACCGGCCACTGCTCTCACACACAGAGCACAGGCCAATGCGATGAGCCTTTTATCTTAAAAGTCAGTCAAAGCCCAGCAAAAACATGTTGGGATCTCTCGGGTCCCGACACCAAGTAGTCTAATGTTTGAGTTGATTATGCATACAGTAGTAGTGGGCTCGGCGTCAAAACGCAGGACTACCTTATTTTCCAGGCTTTTCATTACCATCCCATCCATTGATAGAATACAAAGTGTATTATAAATAATAAAAATAATTAATGCCTTTTGCTTCGCCTCTTATTATTCAAAATTAAGATTAAAGTCTAAGACATTGAGAAGAAAAACAAAAAACCATTTTTGATTATATGTAATCATATTCTCTCTCTCTCTCTCTCTCTCTCCCTCTCTCTCTCTCTCTCTCTCTCTCTCTCTCGCCTTCTCCTCCTTCTCTTTCTTTCTTATTCTCTGCAGAATTTATTTGACAAAACTATCGGTTATTGTATATGTATTTCAATTGCAAAATCACAGTAATTCTTGAATTTAATTTGGAAGTTAATTGTGGAGTACTTTTGAAGTGAAATTTGGAAATGAGTGTAAAATTCTCGGCAAAACTAAACGGTTTGCCAATCAATTGTTAAAAGTGTTTCTGCAATCGATGGGTATATACTTATGAGAGTTATTCAGTGGTGTTGTGATGCGGCACTGATTTCTCTCTCTTGTTGGACGAGTCATAGAAAGACAATGATTTCTTGGGCTCTTCGGCTCATATCAAAAGCCAATGGCAAAGACCATCGAAACATATCAAACATATTTGGAGAAAAAGCAAATGCGAGAGAAGCTATAAGTAGCGCCGAAATACACAAATCATGTTTTTAGGAGAGAGAGAGAGAGAGAGAGAGAGAGAGAGAGAGAGAGATGCCATAAGAGTTATTATTGAAGCCCTCCTCCACCTGTCAGAGTCAGTGCAGACTTTTTATGTTTGAGTTTTCGCTATTTTGTTGTTTAGCTGAGGGCTGTGTTTGAGAGAAATGTAATTAACCTCCGCTATAGCCGTGAGGGTGTAATCACATTCATTTTGCTTCTTCAGAGGATTTTTGGCTTTAAAAACTTGTTTAGTTGAACAGACATTACGAACGCAACCGCCAGCGCACAGGTATTGTGGGCGGGTATACAACCAATGGCCAGAGGACAACACCAGCACTCCTTTAAGTGAATTCTGTGCTCTCTCTCTCTCTCTCTCTCTCTCTCTCTCTCTCTCTTTGAGAACAAAAAGAGACCTAAATTATCATTAGTAGCTCTTATGTTAACTCGGCGTTCAGTCTATTTGCGAAATGCCTGAACATACAGATGCCTTTCCACTCACTTCACTACACACTCTACTACCTGTGCTCTCGCCTCTGCCCCTCATTGCCAGACTCGGCCGCATCTCTTAACTAACCCAACGCTATGCTGTCTATACTATGCACAGCAATGGTATGCACACCTACACACACCGGGGGTACAAATATATGCATATATATGCGCCGCTCAACTGATCTCAAATAATTGGTACCGATTTTTACAAATGCAAATCAATAGTGAAGTGTCTCTCAATATATATTAACTCACTTCACTACACACTCTACTACCTGTGCTCTCGCCTCTGCCCCTCATTGCCAGACTCGGCCGCATCTCTTAACTAACCCAACGCTATGCTGTCTATACTATGCACAGCAATGGTATGCACACCAATACTATGCACACCTACACACACCGGGGGTACAAATATATGCATATATATGCGCCGCTCAACTGATCTCAAATAATTGGTACCGATTTTTACAAATGCAAATCAATAGTGAAGTGTCTCTCAATATATATTTCTTTGACGGCACCAAACATTTAACTGTAAAGCATAGCATAGAAAATGTTTTATTTATTGTCTCCACTTTTCTTCTTGTGTTTTTGGCTGAAGAGAAAGAGGGGAACGGAATTCCTCGTAAGGAATGGACGGCACAAAAAGCACAGGTATTGACTCTTGCGATGGATCACTTGGTTTTGCCAAATATAATATTTATGCAAAAACAATGCATACATTTTAAGCGAAACGAGAGGAGGAAAACATATTAAATATTTAGTTGTTTTTCCCAAAAGTTATTTTTATCAATGGATAGCTTTTTCACAAACGCTCTTAAAAACAATGACTATCGAAGTTATCCATAAATTTGAATAATAATAACTTTTTTACGTTTAGAGATATGTTTTAAGTGCTCACTAACCTCTCTCTCTCTCTCTCTCTCTCTCTCTCTCGCCTTCTCCTCCTTCTCTTTCTTTCTTATTTTCTGCAGAATTTATTTGACAAAACTATCGGTTATTGTATATGTATTTCAATTGCAAAATCACAGTAATTCTTGAATACATAGGAAGTTAATTGTGGAGTACTTTTGAAGTGAAATTTGGAAATGAGTGTAAAATTCTTGGCAAAACTAAACGGTTTGCCAATCAATGGTTAAAAGTGTTTCTGCAATCGATGGGTATATACTTATGAGAGTTATTCAGTGGTGTTGTGATGCGGCACTGATTTCTCTCTCTTGTTGGACGAGTCATAGAAAGACAATGATTTCTTGGGCTCTTCAAAAGTCTAAGACATTGAGAAGAAAAACAAAAAACCATTTTTGATTATATGTAATCATATTCTCTCTCTCTCTCTCTCTCTGACCCGAAGTTTATTCAAACATTTCTATGCGATAACAATCAGTTGACACTATCGTTAAGTGAGTGGTGAGTGAACTCCTAATTAATAGCATTTATTCACCGCTTAAACAACGCTAAGAATCACTAATAATTCAGTATTTATAAGTCCTTCACAAATATTAGTCCTATATATCTACGACTCTCTCCCACGAAACACAGGTTTTAATTTTTTGATTTCTTTTCACTAATAAATTGTTGGCAGAGAAGGAATTTTTGAAAGAAATATTATTGTTATTATTATTGCGATTAAGAAATGATAAGAGACTTTCGGAGTCCAGAGAAGATAGGCCTACAAACTAAAGAGTCGATGTCAGAAGTCTCTCTCTCTCTCTCTCTCTCTCATATCTCCTATAAATGTCAGACTATTTTCTGCGAAACCAAATTAAATAATATCTACTAATAGGAAAGTATACCCCCCGTCGGCGGGCAGTTAGTCTTTAAGCTATTAAATCAAGTTCTTTGTGCACGAAATTCTGGTATTTTCTCATACATTTGTTGCAACTAAACGTATTTACGATACCTTTTTTTGTTTGTTTGTTAATTATATTTGAATTTAAAATAAAAAAGAAAATATTTAATTGAATTAAAATTGATATTTTGCGGTTGTGTTGTGTTGTGTTGTGTGTGGTATTTAACCGATGCATAAGTGGTGGTGAACTGACCTGTTTCTCAAATATCTTGGCCGACGATATGATGACAATAATCAAATTGCCAAACGCCACGGTCAACAGCCACGCAGCCTGTAATACTGACTTCATACTGGCCGGTGCCTAAACCATATCAAACATCGTGTTAGACATTGATATTAATTTTTTCAATAATTTACAAATTTTTTAATTTCAATAGAAAATTTTAAAAGTTTTATAGAGTATTGAAATTTCTTTCCTATAAATTAATATAACTTTTAGAACTAAATCCATAAAATATGTTAATTGAGTGTCAATTAATTTAAATATTAAATAAAATTAATGCAATTTAAATCAAATTAAATCTAATTATAATTGACTAATTGTGTAAATGTGTAAAGTTGTTAAATTAACTTAATGAATGCATTAGGGTAACTAATAGCTATATCTATGCCCTCTATCGGATACATTTGGTAACAAAACTGTAAGAATCGTGTTAACTGTAAGTATGAACTGTACTGATTGACCATGCTTAGTTTCTTACAAAAATATACAATTAAATCGTAAAACAGTTTACCTGAGAGTAAGAAAATTCCAGACCAGTGATGGAGAACATGATCTCTCCGGCGGTAATCACCGAGTATTGAGTGATTTGCCAAAACATGGACACAGAATTAGGCAAAACTATATTATGCACATCTCCTTTCAATTTACCCTATTTTACAGTTAAATAAATTAAAATATTGAATAAATGGCACAAAATTCATACAAACCCTAATCAATAACATACCTGATCATCAGTATAGACGAGGGCAATATAGGCCCCGCCCTGGTATAGACCCAACTCCTCGATGGCCACGTGAGCGGCACTTTCCGTGTCGTTTTCGAGTAAAAATAATTTATATTCTCCGCCCAAATGAACGTCCAATTCCTTAATGAAGGGAACGTAACCGACGTAACGCTTGGTGTCGCCCGAAACGATAGGATCGCCGACAGTCGTCGAGTTAAAGTTATCGGTAAACTCGCTGTTATTGAACCGAAACGTTATGTGATTGTTATTCACGATATTAAACACGGGTTTTGTTACGGAATCCTTGATATTATAGACCACTCCGGCGAAAGAGCCGCCGTCCTTAGGCTTCTCCAAGATATCGATTTTTTGATTGAATTCAAATATAGACAACTCTTTGGCGTTTGCACTGCAAATGCTTTCCGTAATCAACAAAATGCCTCCTTTCGCAAAGGTTTTGCTAATCGTAACCGAATAGTCCTTTTTGGCCGAACACTCGGCTATCTTTGAATTGTCTGTAAGCGACACATCCAGTGACAGGCCTTTGGAAATGAATTCATCGATATTGAGATTGGCTTTCGTGAGGACACCGTATTTTTCTATGGTTTCAGATTTATCGCCAAAAATAAAGCTATTCTTGAGGAGAATAGGAGTCGACAATCCGTTGACAATTGTCAGGTGAATAGAGTTGTCGTTTAGCGTCGGCGGCAAATCCGTCTCAATGGACAGCTGAAAGAAGCCGCAGATAGCGAAGGCCACGGCAGCCAATATACCGCCGCAAACAATACGTTGAAGTGATTTCTTGAGGAAATTGATTTTGGCAAACGCTGGGTATATAATGTACTCAAACACCGGTATGAACAAAATGATCAGGATGGGATTCACCACTTGTATCTGATCCGGCTTTAATCGGTAAACGTCTCCCATTTTACCGTCCATTTTGGTTGCCTGTAGTGTCCATCGCGAGCCCTAAAACAAATACATTGATTACTTTAGATAGCATTTCATTGTAAATCCTATGGACACAAACCTGTTGGTCGAAAAGTGCCCAAAAGATGGGAAGCGGTAAATACAAGAATAATACTCTCATCACAGCTTTTATATCGGCAATCGTTTTCGACTAAAATGTGGGGAAATTGTAATTTTTAATTAATTATTGCCAAAATGTGTGTCATATAAATTCATACATCAAACTTGTCGTCCGCGTAATCCAACCAATGATCTCTTTTAGGCATTCTTTTGAACCATTTTCTTGAAAGTGATGTCTATTTTAAAGGAGAAATTATTAGTTGAAAATTGTCGACAAATTCAGGCATGTATTTGAATGAAGACATACAAAGACACATGAGATGACTTGAACGACGACACTCTCCTTCTTGGGCGGAACCATTACATAATTGGTGACATATCGGCCGACGACAAACAGTATGAGCGCCACAATCATCAGAACCGCCGGAACGCCGAATGCCAGCGGAAAACAGCTCTTCTTATTGAAACACTGGACGTCTTCTCTAAGTATTGGTGTTATAAATGTCGACAAAAGACTTCCAGCGTTTATGGAGATGTAGAAGAAGGAGAAGAACTTCTGCAACTGTCTCTCCATTCCCGGCCCAAACTGGTCGCCGCCAAACGCAGACACACTATATGTGATGCGAATATATCATGTATTAATTGTATAATGTCGTGGTTTTTGCGGTCATACCATGGCTTTATACCGCCGGTGCCCAACGCAATGGCCACTAAACCAATCCACATGACCCAACTAGTTATTTTTAAAAAGTTATTTTTAGTTTTGTTTGTGCCTCTATTTTTGCCTTGATTCAATTTTCAAATAATAGCATACCTAAGCTCAGCGACCGCCGAATAGGATAGAATTATATTCCCGATTGCATAGAGTATTGATATGTAAAATATGGTCCTATAGTTGTAATTGTAATCAACAACAAAATGCAATTAATGTTTAATTATGTATTTATGATCAAAAAATGTTAAGGCTATTAATTTAATGAGGATTTTAATGAGGATTTAACCTAAATTTTCCAAGAAATGAATCGGCAATAATGGCACCGATAACTGGTGTGAAATAACAGGCCATCGCAAAGATATGGTAGTATTCGGTCGCCTCGTCGTCGGAATATTTGATAATTTGCGTGAAAAATATGACCAAAATTGCTGTCAAACGTAATCAATGGTAAATGATATGTGCTTTTATTGTCTAATTTAGTGTTAATTATCTGTTTTATTGTTTTAATATTCATTAATTCAATGAATTTTTTTTATTGTACTTGTATTTTGTTGGCTAAAATGTCTGAAACACTTTTTTTTATGTTGTATATAGTGATAGTAATGTAACATTATTAATGTTAAAATGATTGTTAATATTTTTTGATTATTTATATGTTTTTGTGATGAATTTTAATTTCATTTTGCTCTCAATTTCTACAATGAAATACAAAAATTGTGTGTTTAAAAAGTAAATGCTATTTAATAAGTATTTAGCACTTTGTCACCAATATTGGCAGAAATTTGTGTTTTTTGGTCATAAAATGCAATAATTGTGATAAAATTAAAACTCATTTGTCATTATCTCTATTAATGTCTCGCATATATACCCGTAATATTGGCTTTTATTATCAATTTTGTTCATATCGTATAAATTTATTTATATTCATATAATTTGTGTCAAATTTTTAATAAATAAAATATAAAATCAGTGCAAAATTAAAGTATATATACATTTCAAATATTGAAACAAGATTTGCGTTAATTATTGTATTCCTAACATTGATTTCTCGATATAAACATTGAGTCCATAGAAAACAAATAAAATATAAAAAGTATTTACTGTTATCTCTGATAAAACAAAACAAAAAATGCTATGTTTTTATGGGAAAAAAGTTTTTAAAATTTTAATGAAATGAACAAAAATCGAGAGAAATAATTGAATAATAAGTTAATGAACTTTTTCAAGACTCCAGAACTCGAATAAATAAATTATGGTTTTAAATGATTGGAGAATGAAATGGTTTTTTAAACTTCAAAAACACTATTAAAAAATCATTCATCAAATAAATTAAGTGTTTTTGCGAAATATATTTCCATTTTTATAACTCATTGGTTTCACAATAAAAAAAATCGGATAATATTTTCAAATATATTTTTATTAGACAATAGATTAAAGTTAAGGTCAAATACACTAAACAAACTGTTATAAAACAAGTGCTAATAACTCGGAGCCCCTGATAGTCAACTGGTGGCCGACCAGTAGGTTATGGCTTATTTATTATACGCTCTTTTTATTTGGTTTGTAATAAAAGTTAATAATCTATTAAAGGATTGATATCATTATACGGGGACTTATTTTACATTTTATGGCCTCAATTGAAGAGAGAGAGAGAGAGAGAGAGAGAGAGAGAGCACTAGAGGTGGTTTATAGCCCCCAGAAAAACATAGCCTTGAAAATTGAAATTTTAACACAAAATAAAGTTCTTTAGTTTTATGTACTTTTGTATGTATTTCTGTATAAAGAAAAATATCTTCAATAATAATAATAATTATTATTATATTCACTACAAATACCAGTTTTCTGTATACAGTATATGAAGTAAATCGAAACAAATATGATTAATGATTAGAATTTGACCAAAAATTTAATTAAAATATTTTGTATACATTTTTGTGGTTAAGTCTTATTACAGTCGCTATACTGTAGACATCATTAGAAGTGATACAAACATTAATGTAATGAATCGGTTCATAAGATTTTGAGACATTTATACGATATTAAGTGTAAATTTCGATATAATTTGCTATTTATTATTGTTATTAGTTTTAAATTTTTCGATATTAAACTTTTAAACGTTATTATCGAAGATATTTTGTTATTTTTCATATTTAAGTGGCTTTTCGTTTGAAGCAAAATGTAAAGATTTACCAAAAATTACATGAAAATTGTTTTTTTCTGGCTATAAATAGCGAAATCTTATGCTCTAATAATTGATTAGATAAATGTATATTTTTAATTCAATTCAAATCTATTAGTTTGTGTTTTTATTATTATTGATCCACTTTCTGGCACTAAATGTTATGATGATATGATGGCATTTTTATATAATTATTATTATTAAGTTAACTAAAAACATTTGTCATCTCGATAAACATGTTATAAATTACAGAGTGATGCAAATCATTCAATTCTAATTAAACTAAATATTTAATTAAATTAATGATAAAATAATGTGAATTGAATGTGAAGTAATGCCGAGAATATTATTTTGAGTAAAGAGTTTATCTAAGTTTAGATAATATTTTGGTTTAGTTTCAAACCATTTATAAGATGAGCAAAAAAAGTTTCTGTCATTCATAATATGTATTCTTGTAATGAAGTTTCAAAACGAAAAATATTTTTATTATAAATAAGGTTTTGTATAATTGAAATAAAAATTTTATAATCAAAAGCTTGTTGTGAATACTGTACTAACTTTTTATGTTTTTATAGCGTAATTAAATTGCTTTTTTACACATAAATTAGTTTGTTTTCATATTATTTTAAATTCAAAACAAATTTATATTAATTGTGAAAATAATATTTACATCAAATAAATTACATTTAACCATACATTTACAGTCAGTGTGTTTGCATTCATAATCATATAATTGCATGAATTTATTGTTTTAATTATTAGATTATTTCGTGATTTTCATTAGAAAAACAATTTCTGAAATCTATTTATAGAAAACTTAGAAAATAAAAATTTTCAAATATAATAACTTTTTTCAATTAAAGCTTAGGAAAGGATGCAATCGTATGATAATTATCAATAATATTTAAGATTTTAATAAATATTAATAAGTATTATAGAGAAAACTAATACCAGGCTGATTATATCACGTTTACAAAGTGTATTAATATTCATTTTTATGTTATTTTATAATATCGTGTTCACAATAATTGCTCTTAACATAAAAATCTAGTTCAAAATTCACGCCAATTTATAAAATAAAGATTATTTTTATCACTAAATATGGATAAACTATTGTCAATACTATTGACTCAATAGTAAAGGATTATTAAAATTTAAAGTGCTTTAAGTATTCAAAGTGTTGTAAAATCTTTTACGATTTGTGTTAAATTGTTAGCCAATAGTGTTAAACAGTAAGTACTTTACATTTTAGTGCAGATACACTGTATTATTGCTGCCATAAGACTTTCGTGACAAAAATCATTGATAAAATATGTTATAAAAATAATAATACCGATCATAAGTACTACTATTCATTGCATTGATTTCTAGTTAATAATAAGTTTCAAAATCTGTTTATTCAAAAAATATTTTATTAAATGTGTATTTGTAAATATTTTTAACTATTGTATAATAAAACTCATCTAATAATTAGACATTAAATATGTTTTCGTATAATATTATTTCTTTAACCGTAATAAAATATATCATATTATGATAGTATATCGTCTGTATTATAAAACAAGATTCGCACTTGGTTTAAACTTAGGATCTGACTATTATATATTTTAACAATAATCCTATTCTATATTTCTCTTAATGCACTTCTCCTATGGCTATGAGAAGGAGGAAAAGGCAGTTTCAATGGTATCCCAAATGCATTATTTCAGAGAAATAGAGGAATATTTTCACGACTTTTTTTTATATGTTTTCTCTTCTCAAAAGAATAACAAAAAATCACAGAAACAGTGAATTTGTTACCAATAATACAATTTATGTAATCATACAATATATGCAAGGAATGAGAGGACCCGGGAGTTAGAATCATGAGGGGTTCTCTCTCTCTCTCTCTCTCTCTCTCTCTCTCTCTCTCTCATTCTTTATATATAAAAATCGTAAAACTATTCGTTAGAAAGTAAACATTCAGACAATAATTTTCATAAACATTATAAACAAATATCACATCTTATCGGCATATTATGTGTGTTTTGTGTATTAGAAAATAAAATATATAAAAATATTTATTTAATTAATTAAACAAACCTTTCGCCCCATAATATGAGAATCGTTCGCAGAATTCATTGCCGATAATGAATGCGACTGAACGCGGATACCTCTGCTTCGGTACTTCCAACTGATCCTCATTGTTGTTGTCCATCGATTGCTTCTTCTCGTCCTAAACACAATTCATTAACAAATCATTTAGTTATCAAAAAATTTAGTTTTAAAATATTGTCTCAGAAAATGTCTTGTACCATGACTTGTGATGGGAACTGACTGTTCACTCCACAAGTGAATGAATGGATATATAATTATTGAAATATTATTTTTATATATAATATATATAATAAATGTTTTTTAATTGTCTCCGAAAAAATATTTTTGACACAAATCTTATCAAAATAATATTAAAATGTTCGTCATATGGAGTTATAAATATTATTATACTTTTAATAACTTCACTATTTTAATTAATGTACACATTATCTGATAAAAAGCACACAACAATGTATATTAATATTATTATTATATGCAATCACTTATTTTTCAAGCAGTTATTAATTAATTATAACAATAATTTAAAGACGAAAATAAAGTCCAGTTATGAATAAACATAAAATGATATCAATTAATGATAATCTAATCGTTGGCAACACTTCTCAGAAGTCAAGAGCAATGGTATATAATATAAGTTCATATATTCTGTAGTTTACAATAAATGAAGATAACGGCCAAAAACTTATGCCCAAAATAGACAAAGTGGACCGTTTGGGAGGAAACCGGCGTTTGCTATACACTATTAGATCACAAACCAAACTGTCTTTCCTATTATAGAGCGGTAAATAATATTTTATGAATGATCTGTAAATATAGTTCAAAAAACAAGTAAAAAACAGGAAAAATAGTGTGAATTACTGGATGTGAGGAATAGCGAGAGTGAGAGTATGTCTGTCTGAGAGGGCATACACTGACTGAATGAATGAGTGAACCCAAAAAAGTCACACTAAAACAGTGAAACACTGGGTGTGGAAATGAGCCAAACTTTTTGCCTCACAAAAAAGTAGTGATGCTTTCGGAGAGCGGAGTAGTCTTTGGAGAAAAAGAGTGAATGAATTGGAGACACAATGTTAGACACACTCTGGAAGAGAGTATGGGTTTGTGTGGATGTCTATGGCATACATGAGTCGCTGTTATTATTATGATTACGAAAACATGTTCTCGATATAAGTATTGAGGCGAATGACTCCTTCCAGTCCTCTCTCTCTCTCTCTCTCTCTCTCTCCTAAAAACGTGAACCAAAGCAGATGTTATGTTATGTATTAAAAATACAAGTTTATTAACGAATATACTATTATTTATAGATAGTTATAATACATGCATAAATCCTCTCTATTTTGATCTCACTATCGGAATCCAAACCATTATATAATATGCTATTCATTGAGACGACTAACGAATATTCTTCATGGAGTCGACTATCAGATCAAAGTCTGCACACATTATATGCATAATATGTATATTTGATTTTAAATAATGATAGGCTCGTTAAATAAAAATAGTTTAATCATGTATTTGAGTTTTAATCGATGATTGTATTTATATTTAGATAAATGAACTGCTATTTTATTCATGTGTTGAACATTACTTGTTGAATGCAAAGAGAAATTAATTTTTTAACAAATAAAAATGTGTTATAATTTATAAATAAAAAATCAAGTGAATCGACAGTTTTATATTTGAAAATACAATTTATATAGAGTTTTTGAATGAATACAATAAAAGTTGTGGCTTTATATTGATTGTTTTTATCATAGTCAACCAACAAGGTCTGGAAAATGGAAAATTTTAACTAATTTCTAGGGCAAGCAATTCAAAGTAGAAACAATTTAATGTACACATAAAATTAATACATTATTTTAGAGATTCCCATAGGCTCATATGGATAAACTAATTTTAAGTAATTTATTTTATAATTGATTATAGGTAATATTATAACTTATATAAATAGCTATAGACTTAAAAGCATAGATTTTACTGTTACTCTATAGGGGAGGGGGCATAAAGTCTATGCCATAGACAGCCAATATGTTCTTATAAACAAGTGTTATAATACAGAATTGTAGTTAAAAATACAAACACTTTATGGTATGTGTATTGTCTGTATTGTTGGAAAATAATGTATTGTTATATTCGCCAAAACATAATAATGTTTTTTATTTCGTATAGACTTTGAGATAAATTTTTAGAAAAATTGAATCATTAGTCGCGGAAATTATTATTAATTGGATGTGATTTTAATATAACAATAAATTGAATGAATTGTACGACACTTACCGGTTATAATGAGTTGAATTTGCGATTTCAATCGACACACAATTATGTGTTTCATATAAAACACAGGTATTAACACAGAAAATAAAAAATTGCTTTACTTTTCAACACCTGTTTTTGGAAACAACATTAAAAGCCTTTTCAATATGTGATGCGAATTATTATTTTTTGGTAGTTTTATATTTTATAAAATATATGACAACTCTTTGCAGACTTTACAGACAATTGAGTGCTATTTTGCAAAACAATAACTTGTGGTTAAAACTAGTGTCACATCTAATAGCGATATAAATAATGTTGATTACAGAATATATACAGAATATGAACGGTATATAAAACTATAATTATATAAACAGTTATTTTGTTAGTTTCTAAACTGATTGTCTGATCAAATATTATTAGGAAAATATTGACAATTTGAAGTGAAAATTGCCATTTAATCGTATCCAAGGTGTAAAACAATATCCGTTAATGTAATATAATTTAATAAATTTGATTTTTTGTGAAATATTTATGTAATAATATATTATGAGAAACTAAATTGAATTTTAAATTGATCTCCAAATTGTTGTAATGATAAAACTGCTGTTAATATTTGAGATTGAAATTTAATTTGCAATTTAATATTCAAATGAAAAAAGTTTATTCATGAAATACGGTATGTATGCCGTACTTCTATGCGCTATAAAATACATGTAAAATCATTTGAATTTTATATTGTATTGTGAAATCCAGTTCCCGATTACATCCCAAACAAACAATAGGATTTCATCTCAAAACAATTGCATGTCTAGACTCGAGATTTTTCACATGTTGTTTATAAATGTATTAATAAAATTTTTATCATTTATTTGAATAGTTATATAAGATATAGCATTGATATAGCATCAATATAATATTTTATATAAATCAGAAATATTGCAAGAATTGTATTTCGATGTAATTGAACTCAATATGAGTGAAGAGCTCTGATTAACCACAAGTAGTCAAACACAAAGGGATTATAAAAATTATTTTCCTTTTTTGAAGGTTAAGAAGATTCTGTTGGAAATAACTTGTTATATATTATGCCATAATTGTGACCTTTTTTTAAACTTAAATTGATTATTTTAGATTTTTATTGTTTATTTTCTCTCTAAATTATTGTTATAATTAATAATAATAAATTAATAACTCCTTGAAAAATAAAATGCATCTAAAAATGGTTTATCTATGCATTCATAATAATTTAT
>CAJPIZ010000026.1:8742-54467 GCA_905368565.1 Medioppia subpectinata
AGCGTCGACATCCTATAAACCACATTCTTCATTCTGAATTGTGGTTAAAAATTGCCCGACGTGGTTCTATATATGTGTGAAGTTTCAATATTGTCACTTCAACAGTTCCAGAGGAATCGACCAAGAAACACAACCGTTTAATTTTGAATACCCTTATATATTTTGTGCGATTTTGGCCGCACTGTAAACATCTGTCTTGTAATCAACAGTTTGTCCATTAGTTTCTTCGGGCGATAAATATTTCGCATCTCTTTTATAAGTTAAGCGATTGAAGGCTTCACTCAAACCAAAGTCACAGAGTTTTAGACACCATTTGCCGGCATTGCATGCAATCAACACATTCTCGGGTTTGAGGTCCCGATGAATGACTGCTGGACTCAAATCATGCAAACATTGTATGCATTCCAACAGCTCTGCAAATATTTCGTACGAAATGAAAAACTCCGACAAATTCATGGCCTCTTCGGCCGATCGGCGGCCAAACGCCGGGCCTTTCAGTTCCAGAACTGTCTGCAAACTTTCAAAAGACAACTCCATTACAATGTAATTATTATCGCAGTCTATCCAACAACTAATATAATTGACAATATATTTACTGAAAACATTTGTCAAATTGCACAATATTTTTAACTCATGTTCATTGAGGTCTAATTAGAAAAATTATTTAAGTTACTTGCATTTTAAAAATTATTACACAATTTTACAAACTTACCATAATTTACTATTTTAATCGCGTATTCCTTTGAACCAATTTTATAGCTGACTTTATAAACTGTGCCAAAACATCCCGAACCCAATACAGACAATTCATCGTAAAATTTGTTATAATAACTTTGGGATGGGCGTCCCCCTAGCGGTGTTCAATTAAAATTCTTTATTTAATTTTCATACAGTGTACTGTATAAATTATATATCGATTAGGCCCACACAATGTATGAAACTGAGCAAGATTAATGAAAATGGAACGCGTTCCATTTTTGCCCAAGCAAATAATAACTTAATTCAACGTTATTTTGTTCTAACAAATAAAATGATATGTTATTCAACAAATTAATATATCTACAATTTTTCTACAATAAATTATTAAAATATACAGAATATATATTGATTTTTAATATAATAATTAATTAATAATTAATAAAATAATTAATTTTAGAATTGATATATTTTCTATGAAATAATTTTTATTAAATAATATATCTAAATCATTGTAAATACTATTTAATTGTAAATACTATTTAATTTTAAATACATTTTTTAAATTATTAAGTTAACCATAAAGACAATAATAAAACTATGAGGTAATTAAAATAACATACCATTATAATGCTTAATTTTAGCAAACATTTCGTTCAAATATTGTCCACATGTTTTACGAAATGCCTCAAAAGTGTTGTAATTATAAATATTATAATCGGATAAATGTATTGTTTTATAAGTTATTTGAATTTGAGTTAAAAAACAGTCGAATATATTTGTGTAATCAGTTTTATGCAAATCATTTCTCCCTTTAATCCAATAGATTTTATTATTAGATACACCAATTGTGTGACGGATTTGCTTGTGATTTGAAAACATAGTGAATATATAATCAAGATTTATATCGTTATTATTATTATATTTTGTGATATCTTTTATTATTGAAAACGGGTTATTAAAAAATAAATCTTTGCCACAAAAATATAAAACTCCGTAAATATTGAGGAAAAACGTTTGACCATGTGCCGGACACACCGTTTGAATGTTAAATAAATTATCAATCATTTGTGGTTTAAATACATTATCACTTGTATTGTGTCCTAAATTACACTGATTTCGATCCCAACTAAACACACGGCCATCGGTTGTGACGGCAAACGATGAATGATTATTACAATAAATGTTTTGTATGACATATACTATCTCATTGTGTAGAAATTGTAGTTTAAGTGGGCTAGATATTTTATCCTGTTCTAAATTTTCACAACCCACTTGTCCGAATTCATTACCACCCCATCCGTAGACACAGCCATCACTGGTCAGCACAAGTGAATGATGATAACCGCAACAAATATGCCTGATATCTTGGTTATGAGGCAATCGTATGATTTGAGGTTTTAAATATAGTTCAAACACTGGATTTGATAATTGGGACCAATCATTATAACCCCAACCATATATGCAATTATTATCATTAATAGACAATACATAATTAAAACCATTAAGAAATTGTTTAATATTTTTATGACATAATTCTGGTATAAGTTGTGGTGTATTGACAGCCCTATTGTGTCCCAAACCGAGTGATCCGTAATAATTAGATCTCATGCCGTAAACCATATCATCGTTTGTCACAAACAATACATTATTACCATTAATGTCATTAAAAATATAAAATAATTTAATACAATTAATATCAATAAAATTATTCTTTAAACCAAAACTCTTTTCTGATAATTTTGCGCAGAAATATTCACAGAAAAAATTGTTATCATTTTGTTTTCCATTGGTTATAATTTTATAGTTTGGGTCATTTGTCGCACAATTTAAATCAATAGACCAATGAATATAGTCTTGGATTATTTGCCGGCAATCGGGTCTATCATCTGGTCTTCGGCTCAACATTAAAATAAGAGTTTTTTTCTAATTTATCAAATTTTTCGTAAAATGTGCAATTTTTGTAAATCTTGGTATTGTTTGTGCTAACAATAAAAATTAATATTAATTACAATTTCCGTCAATAATTTCATAAAATTAAAAATTAATTAAACATTACTCAAAAGCATTCAAACAAAAGAGTTGGGAAGCAATGACTGCCAGACTATAGACATCTACTTTTGTGGTGTAGTCCTTGTTTAGCCGCACTTCAGTTGCCATATAAATACTTGTGCCCACACAACCCGTATGTCTTATAACACCTGACGCCTCGTGTAATACCGCTAAACCAAAATCACATAGTTTTAAATACCGACCGTTTTGGGGATTAAGTGATATCAAGATGTTATCGGGTTTGAGGTCCCGATGAATGACTGCTGGACTCAAATCATGCAAATATTGTATGCATTCCAACAGCTCTTTGAATAGTTCGCAAGAGATAATAAACTCCGACAAATTCATGGCCTCATCGGCCGATCGGCGGCCAAACGCCGGCCTTTTATTTTTAGTACTGATCGTAAACTATGTCCGCATAACTCCATTAGAATAAACATTTTGTTGCACTTATTGTCCATTTCTACCCAACAATACAGATATCTTATGACATATTCTGAGTTAACTTTTATTAAATTATCCATTTCTCGTCTCATTATTTCTGTATCGGTATTAACTATAATTAAAAACAACATTAGTTGTAGTTAATAATGCTAAATAAAAATTATTATTATTATTAAAATTAGTAAATATAATATATAAATAATATAATAGACAGACTATAAATTATTTCCACTGCTTTCAATATATCACTGTGTTCCTGGTCATTTCATTTCAAATTCACTGTATTATTTTAAATTGGTTTCGGAAGAATTATGATTATTTATATTATAACTGAGATTTCTATGCTGTTTGTTAGCAAATGCAATAATTTAATCACATTGAAACATAGTCATATCGCAATATAATAATTTTGCCAATAATTAACATTAAGCGTAATCTGAAACAATGCAAAATTGCCAACAATAGCGACACAATGGTCAAATCACGACATAATAATATATCAACATGCTATCTAATCATTATTAGCTTACCTTGATGCTCTATTATTTTTAGAGCAGCTTTTGTCTCATGCAATTTGTGTTTGACTTTATATACAGTCCCAAATGTGCCTGAGCCCAGTTTATTCAGTATATCAAAATGCACACGATAATCACTGTCGTCTAACTCTCTCACTAATTGGTATTTGTTTTCTAAATTAATGTACATTATGTAAATACATTAGTAAATTTTTAAAAAGATTATTATTCATTATTCTAATTTATATATATCAATAATAAAGTAAGTTATGTATTGTATTTAGTTATCATACCATCAATTGATTGTTTAATATTGCGATACAAGTTATGTAAAAATTGCATACAGTGCAATTTAAACTCTTCAATAGTATTATAATTAAAACAATTAAAATGGCGTAAATTTATTGTTTTTGGTGTTGTTTGTAATTTGCTTGAATAACAATCAAATAAATTTGTGTAATTTGTATCAACAAAATCGTTGTAAGAATTAATCAATATTATTTTATTATTAATTAGCGCGATGCAATTTGACAATCCCTTAATATCTGGTGAATGATAGTTATACAATGAGCTGGCTACTTGTTGACTGTCATTGATTAATGTGGGTGTTTTAGTAATTAAAATGCCTGTTTTGTATGATTGTCCGCAAAAATATATTAACCCATCGTTTGTTAGGAAATAACTTCTAATAATGTTTGAACACACGGTTTGAATGTTAAATAAATCAACAATTAATTGCGGTTTCACTACATTTGGTGTTATATTGTGTCCCAAATTGTAGTAAAGATTTGAACCCCAACTAAAAACCAGTCCATCCGTTGTTATGGCAAACGAGAAGTTACCACAACAATAAATACTTTTTATCTCACAATTATTTGCATTATTATTAATAATATGTATAATTTGTGGAGTATGAATGTAAAGTTGGTCATTATCGCAGCCAGTCTGATCATAATCATTGCAACCCCAACCGTATACCTGGCCATCGGTGGTCAGCGCCAGTGAGTGACGGTCTCCACAACTTATTTCTCGCACTTGTATTTCATTAAATGGTTTTATGATTACGGGAATGAAATATTCGTCAATTGTTGTCCTCTTTCTGCCCAACTGACCCGTCGTATTATATCCCCAGCCGTACACATGTTTAGATCCGTTTATACCAACAACAAAATCATTTCCACAAATAAATTGTTGTATATTTTGTAGACATAATTCCGGTATAATATGTGGTGTATTGAAAGCCCTATTGTGTCCCAAACCGAGTGATCCGTAATAATTAGATCCCATGCCGTAAACCATATCATCGTTTGTCACAAACAATACATTATAACCGACTCTGTCCTCAAAAACATGGAATGTTTTAATTGTATCGATAATTGTTTCATCACTTTTTAGAAAATTTCCTAAATCTAAATCCATTTTGTTTATTATATTTAAAACTTTTATTCAATTAATTGACATGTTTTTTATTAAAGTATCTTATTTTAAATATAAACACATTATTAAATTTATCAATATCTAAATTATCGGTTACTATTCGATATACAATAGCAAAATATTTTAACGATGATTATTATAAAAGGCTTGTTAATTTTATTATTAACATCCAATATATAATTCCTGATATTATTAAATCATATTTTATTATTAAATTGTTTTATGAATTTCATTGTAATTATATAATAATGGAAACGATAAAATATGAATTAAGATATTAAATTAAACTTTAAACTAATTAATTAATTAAACACTTATTAAATGTGAACACGTATTCAAAACTTAAGTTATTGACAATAACTTATTGTAGCGTAAAAACTGACTCAAAACCAGACACTATCTAATGTGGAAACTAATAGCGACTCTTGTCTTATATCCTTTGCGGAATAAATCTCGCAAAAACATTAATTTCAAAATTTATATTGAGTAGTTAAGAAATATATAAATTTAATGGGATGGAAATTAAACTACATTTATTAAGCTACAAAATGGTGCAAACTATTTGTCTCTAGCTATTGTGGATCCGGAGATAATCTCATGTGAAGAGGTCATCCTCCAAACTATGTTTGGGCCATGTTATCCAATGGGTTTTAGTCATTGATCAATATTGGTCAATATGTAGTTTTGCTAACCATTTGCAAAAAATAAATATTTATTGACATATAATACATGAAATTTATGTGAATTTTAACGCTGAACACGATGATACTATTAACTTTTTTATATCTCAAATATTATTCAAGTTATTCAACTTAGAACTTTGTTTCGAAAAATTTATTTGCTAATCTTTGTATATTATATATAAATTTGATGTATAAAATGCGGTAAATTTTTTACAATATGCACTAAAAGTTAGTAATTTGTATGTAATATTATTTGCATTGAATATACAAAAAATGATTTGTATATATTTTTAGTTTCCGACACTATTTTAAAAATATTTTAAAACACATTTCATAGCATTTCCCAAACACTTTTTGGAGGATGACCTCTTCAGATGAGATTATCTCCGGATCCACAATAGCTAGAGACAAATAGTTTGCACCGTTTTGTAGCTCAATAAACAGGGTTTCATTTTCATACCATATGTGTTAATATATTTGCTAAATAAGTAATTTAAATTGGTAAAAACTAGTTTCGCGGAATTTAATCCGCATTGGTTATACGATTCTTTGTGTGTGATTTGCATTGAGTGCTGACTTCTATTAATATTTAATAACATAATTATTGCATTCTATACTGATTTGAATTATAAATGAAAAAAGTATTAATGAAACACACATTTAAAACTGGATTAAATTTTTTCCACTATATTGTGACGTTTAACTCTATTCACTAATAAGAATTATTACTTATTTGACTCACATAACTGTTGAGCCATCCATACGTCCGATGCTTTGCTAAAAACTAAATACTTATACCTTTTAAACTCATTATGAATAAAGAAATATCAAATTAATTAAAGAAATATTTACAACATTAGAGAGAGAGAGAGAGAGAGAGACTGCCTGCAAAAGTGCCGATTATAGGCTAGAAGTTATGTACAATTTGAAGGCTAAAGTTAATACATAAGAATAGCATTGAAAACATACTAAATACATTAGAAATAGATTAAAATATAAACATAATAGCCAAGAGAGAGAGAGAGAGAGAGAGAGAGAGAGATTTATAAATTATATTACTTTTAAACATCAAAACACTCAAAATCAACGGTAAACACACATCAAATGTTCAATTATTACACAAATAAATGGTAATTATAAGTAGAAATCGATTTATACTTAATATTACTTTTAATGTTTTAAAACAAATCATACAAACAATCAGTAAATCATTGATTATTTCAAACAATCGGTGCATTAAATGAATGCATTGCTATTATTGGGAAAAAATATATATAAATTTATTAATTTTGTAAATTATAATTACGATAAGTTGACTCAAAAAACACAATTAATTAGTGATTTAATTAAGACTTCGATTTTTGTTTTATTAAAAAAATCACTTCGTTATAACGAGTCGTTAACCAATGCTTTATTAATAAGATGTTTACAGTGCGGCCAAAATTGGGGAAAATATATTTGATTTTAAAGACATCAATAAAATGTTAGTATATTTATTAGATGCTGATAAAATATTAATAGAATATTTTACATTACCTAGTTAGTTATTTTACTCGTCAAACAAAACTCTATGGAAAAGAGTGACTGAATTACAAAAAGTGTTATTCTCTATGCAATCGTTGGAACCGTTCAATAGACCCGATTGTCGACAAGTATTACAAGAATATAACCACTGGTCTATCGATGCTATACGTGTCACAACTGATCCCAATTATGAGACTATTGTAAATAATTTAAAACAAAGTAATCGTCATTTTTATAAATATTTTTACAAAAAAATAATTCAAAAGCTAAATAATGCAGAAAATTCCTTGAAAAAGAGTAAATCTATTGATGTAAATATTATTAAGTTATTTCACGTTTTCGATGACATCAATGGTTATAATATATTGTTTGTGACAAACGATGATATGGTTTACGGCATGGGATCTAATTATTACGGATCACTCGGTTTGGGACACAATAGGGCTGTCAATACACCACTAGTTATACCAGAATTATGTCATAAAAATATACAACAATTTATTTGTGGCAATACATTTGTTTTGTCGATTTCTAACAACGACACCATAAATGGCTGGGGTTGTAATGATTGGTCACAATTAGCCCAAACATCAAACAAAAAATTTTTGAAGCCCTCAATTATATCATTGCTAGAGTCTCGATTTTCCGGGACTAAAAACATCCAAATTCGGGAATAAAAAAGTCAAAATCGGGAAAATTCGGGAATTATGTTTTTATTCAATTTTAACACAATAATTATGCATTTAAATCATTTAGAAATGAATTATATTTGATAATGACATGAAATTTGAGATTTTCAAAACAAAAACACAAATGAAATGTAAAACTGAAATGATATGAATGGTCACAAGTTGTGAGTTTAGCATTCATTTAATCCTTTTATCACACATTATTTGAATAGGTTTTGATATCACTGATATTGAGTTTAGCATTTTATTAAGAGTTTTGATGAAATTGATATAAAATAAATAATTTTCTCCAAAAAATGTCTAATTTCGGGAATATTGTACATAAAAATAGACTTTTCGGGAATTTTTCAAAAATATGCTAAAATCGGGAAATTTCTTAAAAATAAGCCAAAATCGGGAAAAATCGGGAAAATAAAACTTATATATTTCTGGTCTATTATAACCCCTAAACCTAATGGTATATAATTCCCGATGATTTTGTTAACTATTTTATTCGGGAATTCCCGAAAATTCGAGACTCTAATCATTGCCTAATAATCCTAAAATTAACAGTATTAGTTGTGGTTATAATCACTCACTTGTGTTGACCAGTGATGGCTGTGTCTACGGATGGGGCGGTAATACGTTTGGACAGTTGGGTTGCGATCAACAGCTTTCGGCTGGAATACAAATCCCTATAAAACTACAATTTATTCAAAACAATATTGAATATGAAATCCAAAACATTTTCTGTCATTTGTTTGCGTCGTTTGCCGTCACAACCGATGGCCGAGTGTTTAGTTGGGGTAAGAATGATGATAATTTGGGCCACTATTCAAGTAATGATATTTTAAAACCACAAATGATTGACAATCTGTTTAACATTCAAACGGTGTGTCCGGCCGGCAGTCAAACATATTTCCTCACAAACGATGGATTTGTGTCTTTGTGGTAAATATTTTAATACAAATTCTGAGCCAACAATTGATAAACAAATTGTTAAAATATTTGACATTAATAATGATTTAATGCATTACTTATATGCCATATATTCATCACAACGTAAGGCCCCTCTAGTGATGGGTATCTCCAATAATGATATGATTTACAGAATTTATCACAAAAACAATTTATTGAAAACTAATTACACAAATGTTTTTGATTTCTTTTTATCTGAAATGCAAATGACTTATAAAACGATACATTTATGCAATTATCGAGACTATTATTACGCGACTTCTGAAGGGTTTAAGAAAAAATGCGATCAATTTTTGAACCAAATATTTGATAAAATAAAACAATTAAATAATAATTTGAATTGTGATACCTTCGAGAGGGAAGAAAACAGTGGCCATTCACTAAAAGGCTAATCGCCAGAAAACACCGATAAATAGGCATAAAAGGCATTTGAAAGCATATGGAGAGGACATCTTATAGTTAATCCACAAAATCCCCTCCAAAAGCATCGCGTTTTAAAATATTAATAATTTTATTTACGTTTTATTATAAATCTAATCATAAGTTTATTTTAGAGATTTTTTATTATTCAAGAAATATTTTATTTTAATTTTGTTTATTTTATGATCAAAGCAATGAAACAAAACATGGGCGAATATATTAAAACGAATTGTAGTTTTGGAATAAAATTAAGATTAGAGGGAATGTTAGGTATGAGTGAATAGTCTGTAGTTTTAGAGGTTTATACAAGAGTTAAGTCTTAACGTAAGAATATTATTATTTGCACCAATACAATTTTTTTATTGTTTTTGATTATTTTATTTTTATTTAAATGATTAATTATTGATGTAATTAATAATTACTATTTTATATTAATGTTTGCGAAATAACTTTAGCTTTTATTATAACTTTTATGAATTTATTGTAGAAATTTATTATTCGAGAATTATTTTGATTAATTATTTTGGTTTATTTTTTGTATTAAAAGCAATGAAACAAAGAAAATATTGAGACAAAAACATTTAATGTTTTATTGTTTTTAATTATTTTGAAATTTTTTACGATTTTTATTTTAACTTTAATGAAGTGTTTAATTCATAAACATTACTTAATAACAAACAATTATAAACAAAAGTCATTATTATTCAAGAAATATTTTGAGAATTTTTGTTTATTTGTTTTTGATTATTAATTATTATTAGTAATAATATATTATATTAGTTATTATCTAATTATATCTGATAATAAAACTTAATATTATTATTATGTTTTGTTTTTAATATTTTATTTAATACCAAAAAAATAATAAAACTTTTTAGAAAAACAATTAATTGCTTCGTTATTCTATAAATATAATTATATATTTTGAATGAAAGCGAAAATTGGCCAAGTTTCAATTGGTGAAATTTAATAATTTAATAATCATTAGATTTTAATTATATTGTAGAGTTAATAATCAATAGATTTAGTTTTTAAGTGAATTTTAGTAATCTGTCATAAAAGTAATTTATAGTGTTTGCACTTGAAATGCAAATATAGAAACACTGGTCAATGGACTACAAAATACTGGTTCCCAAAGTTCAGTCACCATTGTATCGATGCTCGCATCCAATGGTATTACTTATAAAGTTTGTCCTTTAATAGAGATTACAATTACTGGTATTTAAGGAATAGGTTTTGAAGCGATAGCTCTCTTACTCTCACTACCCTTAAACTCTACACTTCTCTCCGCTCTTCTTAAACACTTCTCTTATTATTATTATTATGTATTTTATATTGTATTTACTTTTATATTTTATATTTAATAAAACCCTTTTAAAAATGTAATCAAAATTGTTATTATTTAATCTCTCTCTCTCTCTCTCTCTCTCTCTCTCTCTTGGCTATTATGTTTATATTTTAATCTATTTCTAATGTATTTAGTATGTTTTCAATGCTATTCTTATGTATTAACTTTAGCCTTCAAATTGTACATAACTTCTAGCCTATAATCGGCACTTTTGCAGGCAGTCTCTCTCTCTCTCTCTCTCTNAATAATCAATGATTTACTGATTGTTTGTATGATTTGTTTTAAAACATTAAAAGTAATATTAAGTATAAATCGATTTCTACTTATAATTACCATTTATTTGTGTAATAATTGAACATTTGATGTGTGTTTACCGTTGATTTTGAGTGTTTTGATGTTTAAAAGTAATATAATTTATAAATCTCTCTCTCTCTCTCTCTCTCTCTCTCGAAGCTTACATATCGTATCCCGAGTTTTGTCTCATCGATAATTCAGACCAACACTATTTATTTATAAGATTAATTTATTTATAATTTCAATGGCATTTTAATTTTCTTATAAACTCTATAATTTCCACAATTATTAATTATAAACATTGTTAATAATTGTTTTCTCAATTTCACGCAAAGCACGCAAAGGTTCGCACATATAGTATGTCTGCAATTAGTGTAGAGTTATGTCTAAAACACGACAAAGTTATTATATTTGTGTAAATTATTAGCAAAAGAAGAAAAACATACAGTTGTTTAGAGCGCAGGCGCAAATAATGTTGGCCAATATGAATCAACATGTATTGAAACACCTTATCTGTTAATTTACTGTTGCCTTAGTTTTAGGCCTTTTTATAATCAATAACTTATAGTATAGTCAATGCATTAGTCTAGCTTTAAATAGTGATAACATAACATTACAATTATACTGTATCTAATAGTCACATAATGTAAATCCTGATTAGCCCCTTCCCGTCATTTATGTATACTAATGTTTACATCCATCTAAAGCTTAGTCCGGTAATATGACAATAAGTATTAATTTTGTCTAAATTACAACAAATAGTATTAATATTGTCGATAAACAAACCACAAGTCCTAACAGTGACTCTAAGGTAACTAAGATGGTGGTTTTGGTTACCCAGAATCTAAAGAGTTAACAAATATTGAAAATTATATATTTCATTGATTTTTACAAAAAAAACAAATAAACAAAAATAATCAAAATATTTCTTGACTAATAATAATGTTTATGAATTATAGACTTAATTAAAGTTAAAATAAAAATCGAAAAAATTTCCAAATAATTAGAAACAATGAAACATTTTTTTCTGGCGAAACAAATGGATTCAACTCTTGTCTCTTTACGGCTTAACTAAATAAGTTTTTCAGATTTAAACTTTTATTTCAAACTGTTTTTTGTCTCAATATTTTTGCCAACTCTTTGTTTCATTGCTTTTAATCATAGGGCGATTTACTTGCGCTTTTTGGATGTTCCACATACAGAGTGACAAATATGTGAGCGCAAATTTTTCTAAGTAGAGTACCACCGGTATAGTCATGATAGGTAGTGTTGGTTGCACATTACTTGCAAATTGGTAATAATAGTATTAATAATATAAAGTAAGTTTGTTAAACAATAAAAATAAACTTATAATTAACTAATTAATTACTTGATTATGATTATTCTTTTTAAGTAATTTGCAATTAACACTACCTATCATGACTATACCGGTGGTACTCTACTTAAAAAAAGTTGCGCTCACATATTTGTCACTTTGTATAGTGTATATAACCGTAACAATGCCATTATTTTGCTGGTAATACTATGCCACATCAAGTTCAAACATGATTTTCTAAATCAAGAAATGTATTACTTACATATTATTACTCTCATTTCTAAAATTCATATATCATAAATTAAACTTATATTTTCACTACAAACTATAATGAATAATGTAACATTATTAATGTTTGAACTTGATAACTTGAAATTCAATAACTATTATTAATTATTAATATTTAGTCATTGACTTATCATTAATGGACATTTAATTAGGTAGAGTAAAAATGGATGGGTGTGCAAATGGAACCAAAAAATCCTGTTATGTTAAAACAGATACAACATTAATGAATTGTGGTTAAAATATACAGGAGAGAGAGAATGTTTTATCTCATAAATTAAAAAATAAGTAAATCAACTCAGTAATTGTAGGATTGATTGCTTAATTAATTGTTTAAGGATCGATTAATTTCCATCCAATGTATTGATTACCAAAATTATCTTTTTCTCTAAATAAATGATCTAAAATAGACCATAATTTGTCATCAATTGGTACATGCATTGCATCGATAAACCAGTGGTTATACTCTTGTAATACTTGTCGACAATCGGGTCTATCTTTGGGTTCCAACGATTGCATAGAAATCAACACTTTTTGTAATTCAGTCACACATATATACAGAAGTTTGTCCGACGAATACAGCTTTTGTCTAAATAAACGAAATATTTTTGTGTAATAATAGTTTTATAAATGATTACTTAAATTATTCTTGTTCAATCAAGTCTCTATTAGAGACTTGGAGTAGAAAAGCCAATTGTCATATACAACATTAAAATTATGTTTAAAAGTTTGGATTAAAAATTATTAATCATTAAAACGAATGAACATATTATACACAGAATGTATAAAATTTATAAAAATGCAAATTTTGTAAAGGTTTATATGAATAGTATATATATTGAACTATTTTTTATGGCATACTGTGAATCTGTACCTGTGATATACTAAAAAAGATTGAACACCAATAACTTAAATGATAGATTGTTGGCAATATACTGTCGATTCTTATATAAATTATTTTGTGCAAGCAAACAATACAATAGACTCTCTTACGAAAGGTACGCATGTCTTTGCAAATTCAGGATTTTTATTTGCAAAATAATTGCGTACATTTCGTTAGGGCTTTCAAATAAGTGCAACAATTTGTATAATAATGCTTACAAATCTCCTGTCATTTGAATATCAAATATATTTTGTGCGATTTTGGCCGCACTGTAAACATCTGTCTTGTAATCAACAATTTGTCCATTAGTTTCTTCGGGCGATAAATATTTCGCATCTCTTTTATACGACAGGTTTTTAAAAATATCTGTCAATCCGTAATCACAGAGTTTTAGAAACCATTTGCTGTCATTTGCGGCGATCAACACATTCTCGGGTTTGAGGTCCCGATGAATGACTGCTGGACTCAAATCATGCAAACATTGTATGCATTCCAACAACTCTTTAAATATTTCGCACGAAATCAAAAACTCCAACGAATTCATGGCTTCGTCGGCCGAGTGGCGGCCAAACACCGGGCCTTTCAGCGATAGGACTGTCTGTAAACTCCCGAAACACAACTCCATCTTAATATATAATATTGACGATTCGTGCCAAAATTCGTGATATTTGACGAGATTTACGGTGAAAATGTTTGACAACGTTCGTAACATATCAGGCATTTCATTGTTAACATCTTATGATTTAAATATTATATGAAATGTACTAATATTTATAAAAATATGATTTATTAAAAATTTACCTGGACAATCAACCATTTTGATCGCATATATTTCGTTTGTAATTATACGTTTAACTTTATAAACTGTGCCAAAACATCCCGAACCCAATTCAGACAATTCTTTGTATAAGCGTTTATATCTGGAAATGTTTTGGTTTTGGTCTAAAAAATTTAAAATTTATATTAGTACATTTGTAAAGTACAGTAACTTTATATACTATTAGTTATAATTAATAATAATTATTGCATTGGATTGCATTGAAAGTAAATAATAGACCCCTAAAAGTCAATAAGTTATATAAACAAATTAAATAGTTATACTTTGATAAACTAGGTTATTTTAAAAGTTATTATCAGTTAGTTTTAATGTTTAATACATTAAATATAGTCTCTATTTAGTTGATTATTAAATTAATAAACAATATATGATGCATTGTGTAGTATTTGTGATGACAAACAACACAATACTTTTGGTAATATCGATACTTTAAATGAGAATTATTGATATTTTGCGTTTTTACATTTTATATTGGTTTGTAATGCTAAAACTCACTTATATAGCATGTGTTTCTCAATTTAGTCAAATTTTTTCATTTTGACGTTAAAATATAATCAAATTTACAAAACAGATAAAAGAGTTAAGTATAGGTAAAATAAACATTGGATAAACTGACACTAATACATGATTTGTTCACATCCCAAACCGGAGTTAATACTATTAACCGCTCAAAATAGTCATTATAAGTAAATGCAATTCCCTGAAGACTATAATATACAGAATTTAGATGTGAAAAGTTATGATTTGTATTGTACGTTATATTGGATTTAAAATTACAATCTTCTATCACTACAGTTAACGAGTCCTAAATCAGGATACTAGCAATACTTATAATTTTTTAATATTTATTAATATAAATCATACCTTTTTTATAAGATTTAATTTTAGAAGACGACATGTTTAAATAATATCCACATTTTGTACGAAATGCTTCCAAAGTGTTGTAATTGTATAAATAATAGTCACTTAAATGTATTGTCTTATATGTCATTTGACATTCACTTAAACAGTAATCAAACATAGTTGTATAATAAGTATTGTGCAAAGTATCTATCGCATCAATAAAATAAATTATATGATCAGATATACCGATAAAATCAAAAATGTTTGTTTGATTTGTGGTGAAGGTGAAAATATAATCCAGCTTAATTTTGTTATTCACAAAAAATTTTGTGATTGATTTTTTAATTGAACTAAAATCATGATCGTTTACATATTCACCACAAAAAAAAAGAATTCCATCATTTGCCAGAAAAAATGTTTGCTTTGATTTTGCACAAACCGTTTGAATGTTAAATAAATTGTCAATTATTTGTGGTTTAAATAAATTATCACTTGTATTGTGTCCCAAATGGCAGTCATTTTGACCCCAACTAAACACTCGGCCATCAGTTGTGACGGCAAACGATGAATTATGACTACAATTAATACTTTGTATCTTACATTCAACCCCGTCATGTACAAATTGTACCTTAGTTGGTATATTTATTCTATCCTCGGACCTATCACAACCCAACTGTCCAAACATATTAGCGCCCCATCCGTAGACACAGCCATCACTGGTCAGCACAAGTGAATGATGAAAACCGCAACAAATATCACTAATATTATGATTGCTAGGTAATTGAATCATCTGAGGTTTTACATATTTTTTTATAACATTCTTTGGGAGTTTATAATTTCCATTCGAGCCAAATACATAAATACAATTTTTGTCATTAATAGCCAATACATAATACCTGCCACAAATAAATTGTTGAATGTTTTGTAGACATAATCCTGGTATAATATGCGGTGTATTGACAGCCCTATTGTGTCCCAAACCGAGTGATCCGTAATAATTAGATCCCATGCCGTAAACCATATCATCGTTTGTAATAAACAATATATTATGTCCGTTGATGTCATCGAAAATGTAAAATGACTTAATAATATTAATATAAATTTTCTTATTCTTTAAAATGTTTTGTTGTAATATTAGGTTCGGGACACTTTTAGCGCAAAAATATTCTTTGAAAAAATTGTACTCAGTTTGTTTAATACAATTTAGAATAGTTTTATAGTTCGGATCAGTTATAACACAGTATGCATGAATAGACCAGTGGTTATACTCTTGTAATACTTGTCGACAATCGGGTCTATTATCTGGTATTCGTGTTGTCATTGCTATTAATGTCTTTTCTAAATTTACAAATTTTTTATAAAGTTGATCATTTTTATAAATTTTCAAATTATTATCTCTAAAAATAAAAAAAATTAATTTACAATTTTATTTTAATTATTAAGTCTTATATAAAAATATTTACGTAAATGGATCCAAATTAAACATTTGGAAAGCAATGACTGCCAGACTATAGACATCCGCTTTTGTGTTGTAGTCTTTGTTTAGTCGCACTTCAGTTGCCATATAAATACTTGTGCCCACACAACCCGTATGTCTTATAACACTTGACCCCTCGTGTAATACCGCTAAACCAAAGTCACATAGTTTTAAATACCGGCCGTTTTGGGGATTAAGTGATACCAATATGTTATCGGGTTTAAGATCTCTATGAATGACTGCTGGACTCAAATCATGCAAACATTGTATGCATTCCAACAGCTCTTTGAAAATATGACACGAAATGAAAAACTCGGACAAATTCATGGCCTCTTCGGCCGATTGGCGGCCAAATGCCGGGCCTTTTAGTTCTAATAATGTTCGCAAACTTTCTCCGCATAACTCGGTTATAATATATATTGTATTATAATTCTTTTCTTTTTCAAACCAATACATTGCGTATTTGACGACATATTCTGAGTTAACATTCATTAAATTGTTTACTTCTGTTTCTAGTATTTTAATGTCGGTATTCACTGTAATTTTCAAATCAGATTATTTTAATCAAGACTTCACAATAGTGATTCAAAACTTGATGCCGGTGATGAGGTTACGGCACAACATCGATACCAAATCTGACATCACCGGCACTTGAATCGCACTGTTTTATTCATTATTTTTGTGATTTTTAATTATAATTACATCAAGCTAATCAATATTTATGTTAATCTTGTTATTTAATATATACGATTTCATTCAGCCCACTGTCCAATAAGTCAAATGTGAATCAAGTGAGTGTTTGTGTTGAATGCAAGAAATAATTGCTATTATTGTTTCATTCACTATCTCTACACTCGATATGTGTTTGAATCAGAGACTTACATCTTAGCCAACAATCAAAGGCACATTATTACATTCATTTTCAGTTATTTATACGATTTAGGGGTTTTAAATCTTTAGGCCGCTTGAATTTGGCGATTACTCAGAAGCCGTTGAAATGACAATAGTGCTATTTCACGCATACAGCAGTATATAAAGAGATGTCTCAGTGTTGCACAAACTTGGAACCATCATGAGTGCATTAAATGTTTTTATGTAGTAAATTATTTAAAATGACCTATTTTTACATGTTAACCTATGGGCAATGAACTATGATACTCTTGTTCAAAGTATTACCTTTTGGAAACTTGAAGTAGAAAAGCTAATTGTCATAAACAACACTAAAATTATGTTTTAAAGTTTGGATTAAAAATTATTAATCATTTGAATGAATGAACATATTATACACAGATAGTCAAATGTTAATAAAATTATTGATAATCGCAGACAATATCAGAAATCTCATTAAAATGTAAATTTAATAATTAAATTTTGTTTTAAAATGACGTTTTGTTGATAGACTGAAAGCCAACCACTATAAAAATGGGTGAGAAACTATTAGGTTGACCTTCACGTGAGGTTTCTTGTTTAATACTGACAAACCTAAACTTTTTACTGACCGTTGCGCTACCTTTTTATGGCATACTGTGAATCTGTATCTGTGATATACTAAAAAAGATTGAACATAAATAAACTATGAACAATCTTTGAAAATAAAATTATATTTACATAGAATGAATTATATTTTTAAATACTACAATAAATGGTGATGTTAGCCCAAAAATGTTTAAAAAAATTTATTCTAAAGGTAAAATATTGTAAATTAAAATTTATAAGTTTTAATGGATAAAACTCGATATTTCAATTTACAACATTTTGTGTTTAAATTAATATTTTTCAAATTTTTTGTACTAATATTATCAGCAGGATCGCCATAAAATAGAGAGAAAGATTAATTTTATTATAACGTGGTTATTGAATCACCAAATTAAATTGTCGCCTATCATTCAAAATAATCGTTACTAATTATAAAGCAGAGTTTCCTCTAAATTTATAATAGTTTGTATTAAACTATTAAAATTGAATAATAAAAGTTATATTTAAGTTCAAACCCCACTTTTGATATTAGTGTATACTCTATATGAGTATCACTTGAATAGAGTATGAATTACACAGTAATTGTTTTATAAAATAGGCCTCTAAGGCCTTTACATAGCATCGATGATTATCAGAATTTATTGTAGTATTTAATAATATAATTCTATTGTATGTAAATATAATTTTATTTTTAGTACCATAGGGTAATATGCAAAAATAGACCATTTTAAATAAGTTACTACATAAAAACCTGCAATGCACTCATGATGGTTCCAAGTTTGTGCAACACTGAGACATCTCTTTATATACTGCTGTATGCGTGAAATAGCACTATTGTCATTTCAACGGCTTCTGAGTAATCGCCAAATTCAAGCGGCCTAAAGATTTAAAACCCCTATAAAAACATTTAATGCAATCATGATTGTTCCAAGTTTGTGCAACACTGAGACATCTCTTTATATACTGCTGTATGCGTGAAATAGCACTATTGTCATTTCAACGGCTTCTGAGTAATCGCCAAATTCCAGCGAACAAAAGATTTTGAAACTCCTTATACAGTGCAACCTCTCTTGGGGGAACCCTCCTCATAGGGAACTGAATTAAAATATTTGTTGGATTTCCTATACTTATAATGTTAAAATAATCTCTTTAAGGGGAACTTCTTTTTAAGAAATACCTCCCGTTAAGAAACGGATTTATAGAGATTAAGATAAAACTTCCACTTCCCATAAGGAACAAAGATATGCATAAGCACATGATTTGCAAAATATTAAAAATATTATCAAACCTAAAACTATAAACAAACAAAAAGCAAATTTTCATGTAAAGTTTCATTTTATACTGTAATAATTGCAATATGCCGTTCCCTATAAAGAAGGTGCACTGTATTTGAATAAAACAACGAGATTACGCGTTTCACATTTGTGAACTTAATAAATAACATGCATGCACAGGCACTATCGGCACTGGCAATAGCGACACTGGAACTAAGTGCCGTAAATTTAAGCCGTCCTTAAAGGTAACAGCACCTAAAAACTGTAACTTGTCACTACCTAACAATTTTTATTCAAATAGGTTTTTACCTATTTATTATAGACAAAATAATATAAGTTATATTATGAAGCATAATATTATAGAGCGCTTAAATAAATATCAGTATTCTTCATAATATTAGAACAAATCTAGATTAATTTTATTGTTATCAAATCCTGAAAAGATTAGCTTATGTCTATATATTCTACACAATGTATTGTTATTTAGAATACTTATTTTTATAATACTGATAAAAACGTTCAAGATAATTATTGACATTTGATAACTTTTCTAGTTTAATAAAGGTGTCGACAGTTTGTACTAAATATAACTAGTTAAACTAATAAGTTCAACTTAAATCTTTATTATTTCAAAAGGGTCATACCTGAGCGCCATGTGGGTTTAGCTAATTTAAATGATATCATTTTAAAAATCACCTACAATAATAACTATCTAGCGCTTAAAATTCGGCGAATGGGCATATTGTCTAATTATAATTAATAAAATTAGTTGTGTATATTCAGATTAAATATTTAATTTTAGCGCTTTTGGATTCAATTAATATTTATTCATATTAAAAAAGTAGAACTTATTAATTTTATCGAGTAATGTTATAATGAATGTTTTATGTAAGTTATTAATAGTTTAATATTTTATGTATATTTCATTCATATTTGTAATTTAAAATAATAAATAAAGTTTATGTGAGTAAATAATCATGAATTGTGAATAAACTGTTAATTACTCAAATATAACATTCATTAGAAAATTACTCGATAAATGAGCAAGATCTAATCTATTCATAATAATAGATTTTAGTTTAATCCAAAAGCGCTAAAATTAAATATTTAATCTGAATATACACAACTAATTTTACTAATTATAATTAGACAATATGCCCATTCGCCGAATTTTAAGCGCTAAATAGTTATTATTGTAGATGATCTATAAAATGATATCATTTAAATTAGCTAAACCCACATGGCGCTCAGGTATGACCCTCTTCAGTATATAATTTTTTACGTTTTTTTACCGAAGGGTAAAACCAATGAAAATATGTTAATAATTCAACTTAATAAAACAATAAAATAATGTCAATAAACCTGTAAGACTTTACTGTATACAAAATGACTATGAATTAGGATTGTAGATAATCTATCCAACTTAAATAATTATGTGGAAACGTGTCATTTAAAGTTTACCATCATTCTTTATTATTTTCATAGCCCATTCATCGTCAATCAATGGCAATTTGATTTTATATACGGTGCCAAATGAACCCGAGCCCAGAGTACACACCATATCAAAAAACTTATGGCCAGAAAACACTCCTGTATTTTGATATTTGTTACCTAATTGAATTGTAAATTTTGAAGAATTATTAAACTGCCAAAAATACATATTTATAAAAATATTTTACCATTGATTGTTTGTATAATTTCTGTGCATACGTTACGTAAAATTTGAAAACAATTCGCTCTAAACTCTTCATAACTATTATAATTATAACATTTGAAACGAGATAAGTGTATAGATGTGTGTGTTGTTTGTAATCGATTTGAATAGTAATCAAACAGATTTGTATAACTAGTGCTAATGACATGATTAAAGTAGTCAATTTCAAATACTTTATTATCAATTACAACAACTATTTTTATTGGATGTTGATTAAGTGAACTTGCTAATTGTTGATTGTTATTGATTAAAGTAAATCTTTTTTTAATTGAATTACAGTCCGAATTGAAATCGATATATTTGCCGCAAAAATATATGAAACCATCTTTATTGAGAAAATAGGTCGCGCCTATGGTTGAACACAAACTCTGAATGTTGATTAATCCAGCAATTAATTGTGGTTGCAATACATTTGGTATTACATTGTGTCCTAAATTGTAGTAATGATTTGCACCCCAACTAAATACCTGTCCATCTACGGTCATGGCAAATGAATGGTGAACTGAACAAGATATGTTTACTATCTCATAATTATTTTCAATTTGATTTATAAAATTTAATTTTTGTGGTGTAATAATGCATTCATTTTTACTATTACAGCCGATTTGTCCATATTCATTATCACCCCAACCGTATACCTGGCCATCAGTGGTCAGCGCAAGTGAGTGATTGAAACCACAACTTATTTCTATAACTTCGTTAAATTTAAAAAATGATATAACTTCTGGGCTCCTGATTTTATTAAAATCTGGGTTAGCCAACTGTCCTTCATTGTTAGAGCCCCAGCCGTACACACATTTGTCTTTAGTCATACCCAAAACAAACTTCTGTCCACAAATAAACTGCTCAATAATTTTATGACATAATTCTGGTATAACTTGTGGTGTATTGACAGCCCTATTGTGTCCCAAACCGAGTGATCCGTAATAATTAGATCCCACCTCAACCAATCAAGAGTCGCAAAGTAAAAAATTCTGGTATAACTTGTGGTGTATTGACAGCCCTATTGTGTCCCAAACCGAGTGATCCGTAATAATTAGATCCCATGCCGTAAACCATATCATCGTTTGTCACAAACAATATATTTTTATCTTTTCCACTTATATTGTCGAAGATATGAAATAATTTAATTTTGTCGATAATTGTTTCATCGATTTTCACATTTTCTAATTCTGAATTCATTTTATTATGTAGTTAACAAACTTTATTATAGTGTAGAATAACAATAAAATATTTCTTGATTATTAAAATAGTTATCAGTGATAACTTATCACTAGCATAGCTTCGCAAATAATGTTGTTTTAAACATGCGCTGCAATTTGATGCATGAAAGTTTTTACTTTGCGACTCTTGATTGGTTGAGGTGGGCTCGCGACACAGTGTATGCACAAAAACACTCATGAATTGATATTCACATTTTAATATATTGATTATCGATTACTATTGGATATCCGATAAGAACATTTTAATAAAAATTATCACAAACGACGTAGAAATATGTAGTTTACGCCTCAAATATGGCCACAATGATAAAATATATTAAATAACAATTTATTTTATGTATCAAATTTTAGTCACAAAAGAATCAAATCAAATAGAACTCAAATAAATCTAATATATTACATAATTAAATATTTATAAGAATCTTAACATGTATTGTAACGTGTCTGAGGTGTGGCGCAATGGGCTAAGAGCACTGCCTTAAAAAGTAGTGTTTGAAGTGTAGGCGTGGCATCACTGTGGGTTCGCGTACCTTAGGGGAAGCTTTATTGGGCGCGAATTCAAACATGCGATCATGTTCATACATGTACACCGATGGCGTAGGGTAGTCGGCGTGCCCTCGTAAATACGGACGCTAGACTGTCTCAGACCGTCCACTGATTCAGGGCAACCGAGTTGTCTGACGGACACTTGAAAATTGTTACCAAAAATAAAAAAATAACCCAAAAAAATTGTTGAGACGTCTATCCTGAAAAGCAACCAAAAGTTGAGTATACGGCGTCTATAAATAACACTGGTTCATTTTCATTTAGAACTTCTATTATATTATTAAGAAATTATTACTAATTAACTATCATTATTAAAACTTATTAAATAGCATAAATTATTAAAACACATTTAAATAGTAAATAACAATTCATGTTATTAGATATAATTATACTCACAAAACAATATAAACTGAAAACATGTTATAAAAATCATAAATTAAATAATTGTTTAAATCTCGACACGTAATCAAAACTAAATTTAACTAAACGTAAGGCGCACTCAAACACTATCTAATGTGGACGTGTAATGTTAATAGTATTGTATTTTATACTAATCTTCGTTAATAATTTGCATTAAGTGGTGCCTTCTATTACATAATTTACCATAATTACAATATTAACAATTCTAAAGTTCTGCATATTTTCTACAACATTTTGTACTTTATACATAATTATACCCAAACTGATCGTGGTAAATTTTTATAAGTGGTGAGCACAAGTGAATGATAGAAACCATAGCTTATTTCGCGGATATATTTAGCTTTAAAATACTTAATAATTACGGGTTTATATTTGTTGCTTCTTATTTGAGCCAATTGTCCATAATGATTACAGCCCCACCCATATACAAATTTATTACCAGTAACACCTAGCACATGGCTGAAGCCACAAATAAATTGTTCAATGTTTTTATGGCATAATTCCGGTATAAGTTGTGGTGTATTGACAGCCCTATTGTGTCCCAAACCGAGTGATCCGTAATAATTAGATCCCATGCCGTAAACCATATCATCGTTTGTCACAAACAATATGTTATAACTATGAGTGATATTTATAGGCCGAATCGATCTACAGTATAATAACCACGTCATAGTAAAATTACTTTTTCTATAATTTATATCACTCATGCATATAACTGATTCTATCAAAATCTAATATAAAAAAGTTAAGATATAAAACTCTTATTATAAATTAGAGTTTAATTAAATTAAATTTAAATTAAAGTATTAATGAACTTTTATTGTGATATTTGCATTAACATTGAACACATGACATTTAAAACAACTTAATTAAACAAAATTAACTTTAGTACATGGTAATTTAATTATATTAATATAATTTATTACATGTAAATAGATTATAATTCAGAAAAATGTAATAAATAAAAGATACTTAGCAGACGAGATGAGTAAGAGTTGGAAGAATTCACGGCTATTCATAGGGAATAAGTCATAGCAATAGAAACCAATGTCCGGACTCGACATCACGGCTGCCATTGACTCCACTCTCAGTCTCTCTCTTATAGTTAGCGAACGACTCATTAGTATTTAAAACATCATTAGTTATAAACTGCTATTAAAGTATACCTACACGTTGATTGTCCATGGTGGATATTTTAATATACGTCAAAAAAGCATTTCCCTGGCGGTAGCAATTCTTTCATTTGCAATACGGCTTATGACAGAGGTTTTGTGATTTGTGAATGTTATGTAAAATACTCATCAAACAGTGTTTTCTAACAAAGTTCCACAGCAAACAACTTAACAATAAAGTTAACTTTAATAACATTATAAATAATCTTATTGTCAGTTAAAATCTGAAATCCCATTAATTACATGTTTGAATATTGTAAAATTATAAGTGATATACTCTATTATAGTCTAATATTACATATGAATTTGTCCAAAAGAAAAAGCACTTAGCAACTATAAAGACTATGGAAATACTAACAGTTTATGAATTGCTAGGTGCCTTTTCATTTGGATTCAATCATATGATATCTTTTACAACTACAATGCATATATGTTTATATTGTCTTAATTGGGAAAACATTTAAAGGGTTATTCCGGTTCCTGTACGGGTTGGTATGTATGGGTAGAGTGTGGCCATGAGATGACTATTCAGTCATCAAATCGTGCCAATGGCCACAAACACTCGAGTTGTAACCTGATTTCTAGTCAATTATATACATCTCAATGCATTGGGAAATGATGATTAACATTTGGAATGTCATTCATTAAAAAATACTATGCATCTGATCACAAATTTGGCAAAAACGCGAGTGTATGCGGCCATTGGCACGATTTGCTGACTGAATAGTCATCTGTTGGCCACACTCTACCCATACATACCAACCCGTACCGAAACCGGAAAGACCCTTTCAGTGGTTTCCCAAAATTTAGTTTAATTATATACTAGAATTAAATTTTATGTAAAATATAAGTTTAAGAATAGGTAATTAAAGCAAAATTATCTTTGATACGTGGTTACTTAATGTATTTAACCATTGATATGCTGTAGAATATATTACAATAAGTTCAGAAGAATGTAATAAATAAAAGATAATTAGAAGAAGAGATGAATAAGAGTTGAAAGAACTCATAGCTATTCATAGGGAATAAGTCATAGCAATAGAAACCAATGTCCGGACCCGACATCACGGCTAACATTAACTCCACTCTCAGTCTCTCTCTTATAGTTAGCGAACGACTCATTAGTATTGAATACATTAATGAATAGCTTTTGTGAGCGCTTTTCGGTACGAATGATAATATAGTGTTTATCAAAACAATAGATGAAATATCGATCAATGCCAGTATAAATGCAACAAATTTGGTCACCATAGTTGTTTTCTTATTATGTATTCCATAGAATATGAATTGCACAATTGGGATCATCATAAAATAATATACCAAACATAGTTTTGATGCCATTATATTAAATTTATGTGTCATTCTTATGATAACGTTGTGATCGCTAAATGATTTCATCAATAATTTGTTTAAACGAAATTTTTGATAAAATTGCATTTTAGAGTTAATTTCGTCGAAACAGTATTTTATATAAAATATGCATAAAGTGTATTTGCAAACTGCTAATAGCATCGAGGTGATCAAATAATAAGCCCATACAAAATGTATAAGTGTCCAGAATATAAACATAGTTACAGATATTATAGAATAATTACCCCAATTCATTATCAACCAACTCAGTGCCAAAATCAATGAGGTACCCACACTAAAGACTTTAATGTATAGCTTAATAAATAGTTTCATAAATATATTGAAATATAATCCACACTTTTTGACATGTTTTACATTCATTGGATGTAAGCATCGCTTGTATTTCATATCATTAATTACATTCATATAATACGCATTCCCGGAGTATTCATAAATAAGCATAATCATATTGTAAAATATAACCATAAACGAGCTAACAATAATAACAAAGTAAATTAGTGGTGAATTACCAAACATCGGGGTCGAGTCGCTTAGGAGTTGTTGACAAACCCATTGGTTGTGAGTTAACGCTATGGCTATCCATCGAAACGTATTGATTATAAACACCATTAGTTTGAATGCTATGATTGCCATCCGTTTAGTGCTCTTCACTCCCGACTCGTATTCATCGAAATTCTCGCAAATCATAAAATATGTGCTTTTATTTAATCTTTCAAATAGTGTTATACCGCGCGACAGATCGTGCCATTTGTTTACATTCACGTACTTATCAACAAATTTCTGAGTTATCCTCAGTAATACACTTTTTATAAATTACATTTTGAAAAATACTTGATACTTAACAAGGTTTACAATAATTTAGTTTATGTTTAAAGTTAAAATTTATTAAATGAAAAGTGATTAAAATATAAAGCTGTTTGAGTACTATTAGTGTTAAATTATTGAGAGATACTTAAATATACAGTCGACAGACATCTAAATGTCACAAACGGTGGCAAATGAGAAGAGATATACGGGATACACTCTACGACAAATTTAACATGGTCTTTTATGTAAAGAGTCTTATTATTTTATAAATCGTAAAGTTACATATCGTTAGAACGAAGTCGTTTCATGCAATACAATGGTGTGTAAGAGTTAAACGTAATTAAAACTAATTGTAATTAAAAGTTACAAAATGTATGTTTAAATATATGGTTATAATAGTGGTTAAAACTGGCTGAGAGGTGTGTTGATTGAGATGTTTATACAAAGGATTAGGAATAGGAATCGTTGCAAAGGATTAGAATTGGGGGCAAAGTTTCTTAATGTACAAATGTTTGAATATATGGTAAGTGTCTATAGTAACGGTGTGTCGATGATATTCCTCTGGATCAGATCGTCGCTTAAGACATGTGTTTCCTCACAATTTAATAATCTCTATTTAAAATAATTAATTTATCAAGATAATTTTAATGTAGCAACATTCTGTACAGAGAAATCAAGAGAGGTTGCACTGTATTTATTACTGAAATATTATAAATATCAAATTAACAACAGAATTTAATTGTCCACTATATTCAAATGAAAGCACATCAAATCATAATGTAATAGCTTTATGATAGTTACTTTTTAGTATATTTGCTAAATTGATTGACAAATTTCAAAATAACAAATAATTTGTTAAAATTTAATGAATAATTTGCCCTATTTTAAACAAAATTTCAATATTTTGCCGAAAAATTAAATAATGGACATTCCTATGTCCACTATTTGCTCTTAAATTCTAAGTGGACAGGTTCTCGAAATAGTGGACTGTCAACTTGAATAGTGGACTGTCCACTTGAATACTGGACAGTTGGCAACCCTATATTTACCCCTTCAATAAAACCCGATCGGGCGGTTTTGTTAATTACTCCCAAACGAAATGAGCTAAACCAAATCTGTAAACTGTAAAATGATGGTCCACATATGAATTTTTCGAAGTTAAACGATAATTTCCCATAAATCATTGATTACCTAATAGGGTAGTAGTACATTTTGAATCACGGTTACTGGTCAAACTATAAGAACTATAGAGATGGTCCCAATGTATAATTTGTAATGGGATAATAGATGTATTCTATAAACAAAAGAATTTTTTAAAACAGATTTGTAATTTGGTATTTACAGCTGGAGAAAGATAATTATATTTCAATGATTTCCTATAGGATTCACGAAGTTATCGTTTAGCTTCGAAAAATTCATATCTAGTTTTTTTGACAAAAAAATATTTGAGATCACGTGATCAGAACATAAAAGTACCATGCCAGCCCCTAATGCTAACGCTGGCCCGGTCACCATTTAATATGGGAACGATAGATGTCCCCAAGATATGGGGTTCGGGAGTTGTGACCACTTTTGTCGAAAAAACTTATTCCAATTAACAACTTATTTAAGTGATATATACGTCATATTATATATCAATGGAAAGTATTCGATAAGAGGAATAGGGATCTGAAGGAATTTCATAATTCAGGTGTCAGGTAAAAAAGTTATTTTTAAAATAAAAAATGTATTACATTTTTTGTACGTTAGTTATGCTATAAACGCTATTATTTGAAGTGATTTGTCGCGTAATAATAGTCTCTATAATTGCATAAATGTGTTGTTTTATAAGTCATTTATATTTCAGTTTTAAAAAATCAAAAATATTTATATAATTAGTTTTCAATAAATTGTTTTTGTGATAAATTCTGTAAATTACAGTCAGACTCCTATGTTATCAACCAAACGGTTTCAGTGAATTTGATTGATAACATAGATTAGTTGACAACATAGATATCATTTTAATATTATGTTTATGAGGTGAATATTTGGGATTTTGTTGATAACATAGAGACGTTGACAGCATAGAAGTCTGACTGTATATCATTAGAGATAGCCATTAATAAAGATGCCTTACGTTGTGATGAATACATGGAATATAATTTATCCATTGAATCATTATTTTTGCCAAATATATTGACAGTTTGTCTATCAATTGAAAACTCAGAAATAAGATTAAAATAGTTGCCACAAAAATCTACAAATCCATTGTTTGTGAGGAAATATGTTTGACTGCCCGCCGGACACACCGTTTGAATGTTAAACAGATTATCAATTATTTGTGGTTTAAATATATTTTTATTTAATCTGTGTCTCAAAGTTTAAAATATTTGTAAAAGTGAAGATTGCTTTGTTTTAAAATATTGTAACAGTATATCACGACTCCGAGAGGGGTTCTTCTATTTTTGATGGTAAGTGCTTTTTCTATTTAGGCCTCTCGAGTCGATCACCGTCACCACCCCCCTAATCATTAGCTATTCCATCTTATTTATCATTTGTTGGCTCCATCGTCTCAACTTATTCTCTCTTGTCGATCGCGCTGGACCAGTGTCTACTTCGCGGATCCGAGAGTCGGTGTTTCTTCTGTGCGTCTGTAGATAAGCCCCAGGCCGTATAAAATAAGCGATTATATAGTATATGTGAATAAGTCTAAGTTTATGAAATAATCGTTGCAATATTTGTGAATATTGTATATTTGTAAATATTAATCATTTATTTATCATTATACATTTTTAGGTGGAGTAAGAGTTGATGGGGGTGCAATGTAGATCCACACTATCTTGTGATGTTTACACAGCTTAAACCGAATTAATAAATTGTGTTTATAATACAGAGTGGAGAGAGATAGAGAGAGAAAGAGAGAGAGAGAGAGAGAGAGAGAAAAGAGAGAGAGAGAGAGAGAGAGAGAGAGAGAGAGAGAGAGAGAGAGNATTTTGTGACCTTGTAATTCATAAAATTAGTTTAAAATATTACTTTTGTGTGAAATTGTTAACAATCTATTTAAAATTTTTTAATTTATAATATCTAACCAGTCAACAAAATCTGTCGCCGCGGTTTTTGTGATTACAGCTAAACTAGAATAGCTAGATCAAATTAGTAAAAAGTAAAATGAAGGTCGACATTTCTAGTTTTTTGTGTCAAAAAATTATTGAAATCACGTGAGCACAACACAAAAATTTTTGAGTCAAATCGATTTGCCATGTTTTTGCCCACCTCGAGGGGGGCTAAGAAGGGGGCGGGTATGCTTATCTTTAGAGGAGATGTCAAAGACTATGATAGCAAAGTTTCATAAAATTCAAATGAATATTCTTTTGTAGCGAACAAAATATATTATAAATTTGACACAATATTTGGACAAAAATAGCCCACTTTTGACTTTTTTACACTACATTTTGGTGTTATAAAAAGTCAACTTCAAAACCATTTTTTCCCATAGACCTAATGTTAATAAAATTAACAATTTCTCGTAGATGGCTTAATGAATTTACATCAAACTATGCTATCATAGTTTTTGACATCTCCTCTAAAGATTAACATACCCGCCCCCTTCCTAGCCCCCCTCGAGGTGGGCAAAAAACATGGCAAATCGATTTGACCCAAAAACTTTTGTGTTGTGGTCACGTGATTTTAATAATTTTTTGATACAAAAAAACTAGACATGTGCACCTTCATTTTACTTTTTACTAATTTGATCTAGCTATTCTAGTTTAGCTGTAATCACAAAAACCGCGGCGACAGATTATGTTAACTGGGTAAATATTATAAATTAAAAAATTTTAAATAGATTGTTAACAATTTCACACAAAAGTAATATTTTAAACTAATTTTATGAATTACAAGGTCACAAAATAAATAACATTTTTAATTATACTAAATTCATTAACAACTATAGTTTAATTTTTAAACAGTTTAGTAGCATTAATGATAATTTATCATAAAATCAAACTTAAATAATTTTCTAATTATTTATCGATTTTTAATTGTCGCACAAAGTTTTAGACATTTTTCAAAGCATTTCAACCCCATGTTAAACTTCCATAGAGATTTAATAATGTTAAATATGGCTATTTTGATAAATGTTAATTTATTAATTAAAGCCGTTTTTCATAATATTTTATGATCATCGATGATTTATAACTTGAATCTAATGGATATTCGTAATTTCAATACATAATCTCCACAATTAAATATAAATGTCAGTTATTGTCATATTATTGTCAATTTAGCCATTCTTCCACTGAAAATATTAAAATATGTACCCTTGACTTTCAGGCTAATTTCTGGCCAACTGGCAATTGAACATTTATGGTTATTTAATATTATTTAATACAGGGTTTTAAATGAATATTTTGATAAGTTTTCTAATCTAATAATCTAAGCAATCTAATAATAACTTGCCATTTTTCATTGTTGAGAAAATTAATTAATTGTCTGCCCCGTTATTTATTTTGAAATCCTCTGTAACTGCCCAAGTCAACTCAAGAATTGTGGGTATAATTGCTTGATTTAATTTCATTAAAATATATCCATTCCCAAAATCGTTATTTTGTTTTAATAAATTTATAAAAATAGACATATTGTCATTATCATGTTTCAAATGCATTGCATTGATAGACCAGTGGTTATACTCTTGTAATACTTGTCGACAATCGGGTCTATCTTTGGGTTCCAACGATTGCATAGAAATCAACACTTTTTGTAATTCAGTCACACTTTTGGATAGAGTTTTGTCCGAAGAATACAATTCAGAGCTAAATACATAATAATTAAAAAAATTTTATTATTAATTCTAAATAATTATATTAAGTGTAGAACATTAAAAGTTTATTTTTATAAAACGTTGAAATATGGTGAATTAAATTGTCGGATAATTAATTAATAAAGAATGTTGGGCAGATCTGCCAACGCTGGCACCCGGGATTTGACTATAAAATATGAAACTACATTGTATAAGGAGTCCACTTATATAATCGATATGGCTGAGCCACCTCGGGTTCGGCCGCAGAGGTTATCGGGAAATTTTAACTTATCTAATACTAACATTCCAGATATAAAATTGATGTAGAATTTAATGTAGAACTAGAATATCGTAATAGCACATTGGTGAAGTCAATAAATTTTATGTTATTTACTAAAAACTGTTGAATTTTAGATAAGATTTTTAAAATTATTTATTATTCCTCAACCCCTACTATCTACGCCAACACCACACACATTCTTATGTCACCTTCAGCTCACTTGATATAATAGTCACCACGACTAATCGCGGACTAAAAATAAATTAAAATCACGTTAAATCTATGCACTCGATTAAGATGTTATTACGATAATCTAATTCTTCGTTGAATTCTACATTGATTTCATATATAATATGTTAGCATTTCATAAATTAAAATTCTTGCTAAAAGTGGTCACTGTGGCTGAACCCGAGGTCGGATGATCATATAGAAAAAATAAAATTACTCAATATTTCACGTAGTTTAATGTCATACAACAAATCGCTGTTAATTTGTAAAATAATTATTAAACACCAGCTAACCTATGTCCCCATTACAGATTTTATAAACCCCCAGTACAGATCTGCTCATCCTCCTTAAATAAATTAATACTATAAACCCATTTTAATCGTTTTAATGTTTCGCTGTTTATTGCAAAATATAATATTACTCACAATTCACTTATCATTTGAATATCAAATATATTTTCTCCAATTTTGGCCGCACTGTAAACATCTGTCTTGTAATCAATATTTTGTCCATTAGTTTCTTCGGGCGATAAATACTTCGCATCTCGTTTAATCGACAGGTTTTCAAAAACTTGGGTCAATCCGTAATCACAGAGTTTTAGTTTCCATTTGCCGTCATTGTTGCCGATCAACACATTCTCGGGTTTGAGGTCCCGATGAATGACTGCTGGACTCAAATCATGCAAATATTGTATGCATTCCAACAGCTCTAAGAATATTTGACACGAAATGAAAAACTCCGACAAATTCAAGGCTTCGTCGGCCGATCGGCGGCCAAACGCCGGGCCTTTTAGTGATAAGACTGTCTGTAAATTCCCGAAACACAACTCCATCGCAATATAACATAACGACGATTCGTGCCAAAAGATGTGATATTCGACAACATTTAAGTTTAAAATGTTTGACAACGTTTTTAACATATATTTCATACCATTGCTAAAATCTTATGATTTAAACATTATATGAGATTACTAACATTTACAAAAATAGAATTTCTTTAAAATTTACCTGTGTAATTAATAATTTTGATTGCATATTTATTTTTTGTCGATTTATATTTAACTTGATAAACAGTGCCAAAACATCCCGAACCCAATTCAGACAACTCTTCGAATAAGTCTTTATATTTGAAAGACATTTCGTTTTGAGCTAAAAAAATAATGATTATATTTTTAGTACATTTTTATATAATATATTACTAATATAATATTAGTATTCGATAATGATAATTGCATTGTAGGAAATTAAAAGACCACAAATAGTAAATATAATGCAATTAATAATCCATAATAGTTATATATTGTTAAAATAGGTTTAAATATCATTGTAAAACTTGTTATCATATAATTTTAATGTTTAATTCATTAAACATAGTGTCTATTTAGTTGATTTACAATTTAATTAATAAACAATTTACAATGTATTGTGTGGTATTTGTGACGACAAACAACAAAATACCGACACTTTTGGTAAAAAAAATAAACTTGTATAAAAATAAAGTAATTGCAACTAAAATTATTGATATTTTGATTTCATAACATTTTATATTGTTTATTAATGTAAAAACTCACTTATAATTTAATTTAATCGCAAATATTTTTAGGTTAAAATATAGTCAAATTTACAAAATTAGTTAAAAAAACTAAAAAGGAATTATTTTGGGGGATAAGTGGCGTAGCCCATTCTAATTGATATGGACATGTTCCGCACGGTTCATAGATGTATTTCCTTTCGAGATAATCGGCGAATGGCCAGAAATGACCGAATTATGGTCAAAATTCGAAATTTATACATAGCGTTTAATGCATAGAAAAGTGGTGATTCACACAAAACTTGGACCATTCACCAAAATGCTATCCACCTGAATGTTTCTCAATGCATTAAAAGCTATGTATAAATTTCTAATTTTGTCCATAATTCGGTCATTTCTGGCCATTCGCCGATTATCTCACAAGAAAATACATCTATAAACCGTGCGGAACATGTCCATACCTTTTAGAATGGGCTACGCCACTTATCCCCCAAAATAATTCCTTTTAAGTCAGGATAAAATAAACATTGAGCAAACTGACCCCAATACGTGATCTGTTCACACCACAAGTCTGTAATACTTATAATTAAAGTCTGTCAATTATTTAATGTTATTAATAGTTTATATTAAACTAATCTGAATTTCAAAAATATTTGTTTTTTGCAAAATTTTTAATGATGTTAAGTAAGTACACAATTTGTAAAGCATAATAAATACAGTGCAACTTCTCTTGGGTGAACTTCTCTTGGATGAGCACCTCCTTTGAATGAACGGTTTTGAAATATTTTTTGGATTTTCTATACCTATAACAAAACCTCCCTTGGATGAACCCTCCCTATAATAAACATTTTTGTCGTGCAACTGGCTGTTCATTATAGAGAAGTTGCACTGTACTTATAATGTTAAAATAACCTCCCTTAGATAAACTTCTCCATAATTAATACCTCCCCATTATAAACGGATTTATAGAGATTAAGATAAAATTTCCACTTCCAATAATGAACAAATATAATAATAGGCACATTATTCCTAAAAGTATTCCAAATAGTTTCTAATCTGAGACTTTAAGCAAACAAATAACACATTTTCATAGTGTCATTCAATATTGCATTTTATAGTTATATTTTATATCCAAAAAGGCATCCGATAATCAAATGTTAGAACAATCGGACAAAATTAAGATTAAAGCATCTAATTATCATTTAAATAACCTCTCTTGGATGAACCCTCCCTATAATGAACACTTTTGTCGTGCAACTGGCCGTTCATTATGGAGAAGTTGCACTGTATAAGTTGGTGAAATTTGGAACAATAATTTAGTGATTATTATTTATGATTATGATTTAAGATTTTGCTACAGGTATTTAAAATTTAATAATCAGTGTAATTCATTAATTTAATAATCTGTATAACTTATAAATTTTTTATATAGTGACAGATTAATAATATGTTAGGTAATATACACAATATAACTTTTATTGAATTTAAAATCATAATCTTCTATTACTACACTTCTGGAGTTTTTAATCAAAAGATTAATTAAAACTGAAGTTTATATTTTAATATTAATAAATATAAATCATACCTTTTTTATAGAATTTAATTTGAGAAAATAATGAGTTTAAACAATATCCACATTTTTCATTAAATGCTTCCAGAGTTGTGTAATTGTATGTATTATAGTTACGTAAATGTATTGTTTTAAATGTAATTTGCATCTCACTTAAACAATAATCAAATATATTTGTATAATTAGTTTTGTGCAAAGTATTCATTGCATCAATGGAATAGATAATACGATCAGATATTCCGATAAATCGAGCAATGTCTGTTTGATTTAATCTAAGCATGGAAATATGATCCAGGTTCATTTCGTCATTTACAAAAAAATTTGTTATTGGTTTTTCAATTGAAAGAAAATTATTAACGTTTTGATTTTCACCGCAAATATATAAAATTTTATCGTTTGTGAGAAAATATGTTTTTCTGTACGCCGGACACACCGTTTGGATGTTAAATAAATTGTCAATCATTTGTGGTTTGAATACATCATAACTTGAATGGTGTCCTAAATTATACTCATTTTGACCCCAACTAAACACTCGGCCATCGGTTGTGACGGCAAACGATGAATGACTTCCACAAAAAATGTTTAGTATCTTATATTCAACCCCGTTATGTATAAATTGCATCTTAGTTGGTACGTTTATACTATTTTCGCAACTGTCACAACCCAACTGTCCGAACTCATTACCGCCCCATCCAAATACACAGCCATCACTGGTCAGCACAAGTGAGTGATAATAACCGCAACAAATATCACTTATATTATGACTACTAGGTAATTGAATGATTTGAGGTTTAATATATTTTTTAACCACTATTCTGATAGGAATAATGTGGTTTATAGGATCGTTCGGCTACCATTCCCTGTACAGGGAAAATACAGGGCAGGGAAATGAGAATCAATGAACAGGGCAGGGACAGGGAATCCCTGTAACCCTTAGAGGGAATCCTTGTAACAAAATTTCCCTGTAAATTCCCTGTAATACAGAAAGTGAGTGATAAATAAGTCAATAGTTGTAAATGAATTTTGTGTTATAAAAAGATTGTAATACAATTATATTATTATAATATACATGTATTTTAAGTCTATTTATTGAAATAATGAAATATAATGAATAAATACAAGTTTTTATAAGAAATATACATTAAAAAAATATACAGGGAATCCCCGGGGTTCCCTGTTAGCCTCTACAGGGCAGGGCAGGGATATATATGTTGGTTATCCCTCTAAGCAAAAATTACAGGGAACAGGGCAGGGCAGGGAAATGAAAATTGGAAAAAGTTGCATGTCTAATATGAAAAACATGTGTTTCATTTCATGCCATTTTAAAATCACATATCCATTACTCTAAATCACAATTCATTAAAACATAAGAGAAATTTTGGTTTTAAATTAAGAAATAATTTAAAATCAAATAATGATTTTATAATCGAAAATGAAAGTGTTTGTGTAAATTGTTTAAAAAATATTAATGTTGATGAAAATTATAATATTTAAATGCAAAATTATTGTTTTAATATCAAAATAACATAAATTTTAATTCCCGATTTTATTCCCAAATTTGACTGTGTTATGCTCCCGATTCCCGCTCAAATTTGGGTGTTTCTATTCCCGAAAAATAGAGGTTTTATCCATAATATCGGTTCATCTACATGCACCTATTTATTATATGTTTTCAAAATATATTGCATGAAAAAATTACATTAATTTTTGAATAGTATATATCATTAAATAAATTATTGATATCAAAATTGGTTTTCGACGGTATTCTGTACCACAACATCACTGATACAACAATTTTATTTCCGCATAATTGAAAATAAATTACTTATAAATAATTGAAAATATTATTGTAATTATGAATTAATTTTTATAGTCTAAAAATTGACGCAATAAAATATTAATTATTATAACCCATATTTTATTAAATTTAATCAATAATATCCAATTAAATAATAATATGATGTATGTCAATTGTTTAAAATAACAATATCTGTTATGCAATACTATCAGTACTTCATTATATTAAGGTAAGCAAGAGCTAATCTCATGTAAATGTATATATTTTAATGCATATTAGTACTGCTATTAATACTAATGCATAATGAAAAGTATGCATATAACATATTGTAAGTATGCATATAACATATAACAATATTATGCACTTTGTGCATAAACATTGGGTGTAAGGTGTTGGCTATATTTTCAAGATTCCCAGTTAGTTAATTTGTTTTGTTTCAAAATATGTTTATTTAATCCGACAAATAAACTATATCAATTAAATAAATTTTCGATCATATTGTTACATTTTACAAAAATTATTTATATTATAAATATCCTGTAAACACATTTCCAACATATTTCTAATACTAATGATATGGCGGCAGACGTTATGCCAAAAGCATAAATGTTAAAAAATATATAAATATCGGCAACTCTTATGGTGTGAACGGTGTCTGAGTTGTGATGGATATTAATTTTGTAGTAAATGTCCGAACGGACCAACTCTTCAGTTTTGGCAATGATTTTATTAACTCTCGTTCGCCATAATAGTAAACCCGACTCTGCCATTAGGGTTAATCTAAATGATAATTAACCTTATTAAAAAAACATAAAACAAATTAGCCAAGCTCACTTTTGCTTCAATTGCTGTTTAATCCAGGGATCGACGCCTCGGCGGATGAAAACCCCACCGACGGCCAGCATTGAGTTGTCCCGTGCCTTATGGAGGGGTAGTGTGGGGTTAAGGGCGACGATATCGTCAATGACGGGCTCGTCTTCAATGAGCACAGCTTTGCCGCCAATCAATGGCTCCAATGTTTTCAATGAATTCACGTCATAGTTGTGTTTGTATTTGAAATTGGGATAATTATCCTGGTCAATTAGAAATATACTATTATCCGCATAACATATTCGCAAATGCTTTAATAACGTAGTTATATTTAGTATTGATAAGTATTTTGATGTTATATAACAAACTTATAACAGTAAGTAATAATAAAATGATGGTTAGATTTACCTTTAGGAAAGCATTATAAGCCCAGCCCTCTTTCCCTATCATTACGGATAGCTCACGATTTATCGATACAATATCATCTATACTATCAATTGTAGACAACGGGATGTTTGCCAGGCTTGATAGGAATTTGCTGATAAACAATATGATCCAGTACAAACAGTTTATAAGCCACAAAATAAATGCTAATCTTGGTAGGCGACCAGTAGTCAAATATTTAGTTAGGATTGCTATTAATAAAGTAACATTTCATTTGTTTTAATTATTTGATATTTTATAAATAATTTAATACTATCAATAGCTAATGATTTAAGTTATCATGATACTTACGTTTACCCACAAGTGATAATAGATAATCAAAAATCACATCAATAATAATCTTGATAATAGGAAGTTTGCGTTTATTATCTGTCGTTTTTATAGTGATTGTTACGCATATTAAAAATGTTGCTAATATAACCAACCACGTTGATACGAGAAATGAGTTGAACAGGGTTATATATTTGCTCGGCTCGGATATTTCACCCGATAAGATCGTGATCAAATTTCCCATTAATATGGGATATATTGCTTCAGTAATAGAAAGTCTATCGTTGGTGTACACCATAGCAATGGCCGGAAGATCAACAAGCTGCATTAAAAATGTGCTTGTATAATTTACAGTGTGCTTATATTATGATTTAATTAAACAATATTTACATTATCATTTATATCGGCCATAATACCAGTCCAGCTGCCATTTGTATGTAAAACACCCCCTGTCTTATGACGGGGTGAAATAAATTCAACACTAGTTATTGAAAGATAACACATTTAGTATAATTACTGAATATAGTTTATAAAATACTGTAATTATTAAATAATATTCATTATGTTCATGAATTAATATAAATAATAATGACGATAACTTTACCTGCACTGCAAGTATTTCAATAAGAGTTGAATAATAACCGAATATTCATCGCATAATTCATATGATGTTTCATTTAAATGACGGATCTATTGATTAAAAAAACTAGGCATTAGTTTCAAATAAAAATGCAATAAGGTTAAAACATTTAAAACAATTACCACCGAATATATAACTACAATCCTTAGATGACACTTGACATCACCGGGTGGTTGTATTTTACCCGAGGTATTAGTCCAGTGAACACAGTTGTTATTCATTTTTGTATCATTGACAATTTTTTACTGTGACAAAAATTATAACATTAAAAATATTACATACAACGTAAATAAATATATAATTTACATTTTTACATTTATCAATTAATTAATAGTTTATAAATAACAATAAATATTTAAATTATTTTACGCATAAATAAATAAATAATTTATATTATAACATGTTTATTATTTTGGTATATTAATACTTAATAAGTTAGTACACAATACAGTTAATCGATAAATATATTTACATACATGTATATTAACAATACACATGTTAAAACAGTGAAACCAAAAATAAAGTATAAAAAAATTGTAGTTATATTATTATAATTTGAAAACTATATCAATGACTTTTCCCGACACCCGCTGTTTTAAACTGTATTATTATAATGTATTTCTATTTGACGGAAACTAATTATAATACCACGTTAGAGCTTTATATTATAATTCCACAGGGTCTATAATATAACCTTCATAGTGAACATGTCATTTTAACATGTATTGATGTCAAGTTTTGCATGTCTATGGTATATGTAAGTTATACAGTATAACATAAATAAATCTACATAAAATATAACCGTATTATTTGTATATTATATATTACGCTTTAAATCTGTGGACAAATTAATAAAGTAATTAAAATAGTAACCTTGTATTATTTATAAAGAAAATGTATACTTTATATAAATACTAGTTAATTAACAGCTCGATCTTGTTTTATTTAATTGTTATTTTAATTTATCGTGTCATTTACATTTAATTAATAGGATATATTGGGTCCATGTTTTGAAAATCAAATATTAAATCACGGGTTCCAACATTTGGGAGTTCATAATTTGAGCCAATAGGTATTAATGCGTGATAATGATTGGGATCAGTTCCTTTTGGATTTACAGGTACATGAGCTAAAAATATTGGAGGCAAACTTTCAGCATTCAAAGACGGTGAATACAATTTTCTATGTTGTGAGGCGCCATTAATAAAAGTATTAATTGGTTTGTTAATTGCAATCGATGTTGCTAAAATGGATGAATTATATGCCCATCCTCCTATTGATGAGGTGTTTTTTTAATTCTTGTAAGACATTTGACCCGTATAAATAAGAGAAACTATTAAAGTATTCGGAATATTTGAATATTGCAACAACACTTGCAAGACGTATAATATTAAAATATTCTGTTGTTCCGAACAACGCTAATGATACGCAATAAAAAAAGCATGAACCATCTCCTAGAACGTCATATTCTTTAAATGCATTTCTCATACAATTGGGAACAACATCTCTATGCCCTGTGAGCAGTGATTCATTATTACATTCATTAGCAATTATTGGTATTTTGTTTTGTAATAATTCGTTAATATTATTTAAAGTAACTTCATGTTCATTAAAAAATTGATTCAATAGGTCACAATAATTTGTCATATTTAGAACCTGGTTCACATAATTTAACATAAATATACTCTGGTCTTCAATACTGGTTAGTGGGGAATCAATGCTCATCTCAGTCTCTATATCTGATTCATGTTCTGAAATTTTAATCTTTTTAACAGGAGAAAATAATTCGTTATTTTCTGGTTCATCTATATTGTGTTTTATATTTTGAATAGAGATTTCATGATTAAAGACTTCTTCGTACACTACATTTTTAGCGAAATATTTGTTGCCAATTTTTTTAGTAAATATTTTTAGCGATTGTTTTGATGTCACTCGTGATAAAGCTACATATAATTGACCGTGACTAAAAACATCTTTTTCAAGGTAAATTGCAACTTTATTTAAAGTTTGACCTTGACTTTTGTTGATAGTCATTGCATAACATGGTCTAATTGGAAATTGTCGTCGTCTTAATGTAAAAGGCATTGTTTCGTCGAGTTTTGTTAAAACAATTCTAGGTATAAAAACCTTTTGTCCTTTATAAGAGCCTTTAATAATTTCAGCTTCTATTAAATTTCTTTTAAGTGATAATATTCTTAATTGTGTTCCGTTGCACAATCCTTTTGAAGGACATATATTTCTCATTAGCATAACTGGAATACCAACTTTTAATATTAATTTGTGAGGTGGTATTCCACTTAAGTTAAGTGAATTTAAAAATTCTATATCAGAATTATTTTGATCTTCTGTTTCAGCAATAGTATCATAACTAATATATGTTTTTGTCTCTCCATATATTCTTGACATTATTTTATTGTTAATTTCATCAACAATATCATTTTTTGTGGCTAATATTGTCCATTCACTAAGAGTATTATGTTTAATTAAACTATTCAAAAAATTATCAAAATTTTTTACATTATCGCAAATATCTTCCGGTAGTTCGATTAAATCAGGTGGTTGTGCATATCGTTCAGTACCTTCACCTATACGAAGTAAATATTCGGAAAACGTTTTAAATTCGTTTACGTTTGAATTGATTTGATTTAATCTTTCATTTATTGTTAAATGACAAATTTTGATTTTATTCCATAAATATGATCTATTTATACAACTATTAACAATATCAAATCTCATTCCTTTTGGAACAACGGGAAGTATTTGTCTAAAATCACCTCCAAATAGTATGGGTTTCCCTCCAAATGTTAAAAATGGTTTATTCATAATATCTCTGAATGTTCTATCAACACATTCATAAACTAATTTACCCATCATTGGAGCTTCGTCCCATATTATTAATTTGCAAATTCTAATTAACTCTGCATGTTGTGTTTGGCAAGAAATTGAGCATCGAGAAGAATCGTTTAAAATTATTGGTATTTTAAATCTCGAATGAGAAGTAACACCTTTATTTAATAAAATTGCAGATATCCCAGATGTTGATACACATAATACAATGTTTCCAATACTTCTCAAATAATCTGCTATGCAATTAAATAAAAATGTTTTACCTGTTCCGCCAGGTGCGTCAACAAAAAATAAATTATTTGTTTCTCTTTCTATTGACTTAATTACTTCATTAAATATTTGGTTTTGATCACTATTTAATTTATTCATATTTTCATCGATGGTATTTTTGATTAATTTAATTTCAGTGTTATTAAGTTTTTGATCTGTGATAATTTTGGATTTAATCATATTATTTTCAATTAGTTCAAAATTAATTTGAGGCATTGTTGTTTTAAATTGATTTGATAAGGACATGTTTTGCTGATTTAATATTTCTTCAATTTCAATTAAAGCTTTATTGATAGCCTCAGGATGAATTAATTGACTTGAAAAAGAGTCTATTAAAAAGTCTCTTTGAAAATCTTCCGTTAAAGCGTCACAATATTTGTCCCATAAATTCATTGGGTACGAAGGGTTTGAATAGATTAATATAAACGCAAAACATTCTTTTAATTGTTTGGGATTTTTAAATGTTTTTGCTTCTTTTAATGTCTCATCCCAAATATCATCTGATTCAAGTAAACCAAACGCAATTGCAGCTTGAAGAAATGTAGAATATATGTTATCATTAACAGTTCTTAAATCGTTATAACACGTCGCACCTTTATTATAATTTAACAGTAATCTCAAATAAAATCTTTCTTGTTCATTTGGACTGACTGAATACATTCTACCTATAGTAGCTTCAGAATTTCTTTTCCTTTTCTTCCAACTTCTTGTTTTTAATTCATACCAAAAATATTTGGGAAATTCGTGATAAGTTAAATGCCTTCCATCTAAATTATTAGCATTATATTCCATCCATTTTGTTAATGTAGTATGCCGATTTAAAATTGAAATGTTTTGTTGATTTTCTGTAAATGTGACATTTTGTTCACCTTCAAGATGAACTGCTAATCGATATACATTGGGTTTAATATGAGACAAATCGTAACCAAAAATTCTCCATATTGCTTCTGAAGAAGATACATATCTAACTGATTGATATGTTTTAATTTCATCGTTAGATATTTCAACAACTCCAGCGTCATTTCCTTTATGAATATATTTTGTTATATATTTTACAGCTTTTATTGATTGACAAATTTCCACATTAATATGACAATTATATTTTGTAGTCAAATATAAATTGTATGGAACAACCATACTATTGTCCACGTTATGTTTCCCATTAGTTATATTTTGATCTTTATTATCTCTTCGTCTATATTCTGGATAACCTTCTTTAACTTTTGTAATATTATTAAATTTTTTGGGAAACCCCTTTGAACATACTTTCCCATTTTGGCCTTCGCACTCAACCATACATGGTGCATTTGGATAGTCTTTCCCGCATGGGCCATGGATTTGGCACTTTATTACTGTTTCATATGCCTCAGGATATAATTCTTTATCTGGAATTTCAGCAGAAACTATATTATCAATATCTTCAATTGTTTTTGGTTTATCTTCATCGGCCAGTATTAGTAATATATGTGCATGTGGTAATCCCATCTTTTGAAATTCAATTCTATAAATTATAGCAATTACTTTACCAAAAATTTTTCTGTATTTAATATCTTTGAGCAAATTATCAAGTAACATTTTAAACACTCTATTCACTATATCAGGTCTATCGCCTGGACTTTGTCCTGGAAGTAAATTATCTACAACATCCTTGTGGTAAGGATTCATTGTGAAAGTAATAAATAACGTTGGCCTGCCATGGTGGGCAACTACTGCCATCGCATCTCTATATTTTTCTTGCATATATCTTGGTCCTCCAGTAAAACTACTTGGGAGAATAATATTCTTACCAATATCTTTTGGTTTAATTCCTTGACCGATGGAATCCATCAAACCGTTATATAATTCAGTTCTAAGTTTAGATTGGTTAAATCTCAAATAATTCAGATTATTTTGTTCTATTTTTACATACATATCGACGACATATTGCAAAAATAATCTACCAAATAAATGGGCAGTACTTAGTGCTTCTCTATAATATAATATATATTTATAATAATTCAATATAGTATATTTGTCGTTCTTTTCTTTTAATTCAACACTCCAACCATATTCACCATATGGATACATAAGTACATAAGCCAATGGATCATATAATTTATTATTTTGGTTCATATGTTTAGGTGTATCATTTCGATATTCAATTAATATATCTCTTGCTTCGATTGGTTCATCTGGCATTAATACAGCAATGTCTGGATAATCTTTAGATGGCAAATTATGTGTTTTTGGATCTCTATTATGTTTTGCAATTAATTTTACTCTAATATCTTGTGAGTCGTGTGTATTTTTTAAACGTTCATAAATTGTTTTCAACGTTTTAACGTGTTCGTTATGTTTATGTAAGATATCTTGTAATGCTTTTAACACAATTGGATCCAAATTAGACATGTAATTTTGTCTATTCTCCAATTGTTCCTTAGTATCATAAAAATATATTTGCATGAATTTTGGAGGTTCATTTTTCAAAGGAAATAATGAACAAATATTATGAAACATTTGTCCAGATATTTTAAATGTATATATTCCTTTTGAAGGAAAATTTACTATTTTCGTTCCAAGTGAGGTGAAACTTAGAACACTATTATAACCTCTTATATTATTTCTAAACTCTTTACTTTGTTTATTATTCATAGTTAATAAATTATGCAAAACAGTTGGTAGTTTTTGTGTCATTGGAAGTACAATTTTTCCATTACAACAGCACGGATATTGGTTTCTTGATTTTACTTCATTTTTAAAGAATAAAGCATTGCAATCTTTACATTTAATATTCATAGATCCAAGATATGAATCAGAACGTTTTACTTTTGTTTTTGGATTTTTAGCTATATTATAAGTAATATTTGTATTATTGTTAATACAATCTATTAGCGCTTGTTTTATTGCTTTTCCAATTTTGTCACGTGGCGATGACGTGAATTTTTCATTTATTGCAAAAACATTGTTATTCGCGCTTTTGGTTGCATAATTATCAGTTGCGCCTATGGCTGCATAATTAACAGTTGCGCCAATGGCTGCAGAATTATCAGTTGCGCCTATGGCTGCATAATTATCAGTTGCGCCAATGGCTGCATAATTATCAGTTGCGCCTAAGGCTGCAGAATTAACAGTTGCGCCTATGGCTGCATAATTATCAGTTGCGCCTATGGCTGCATAATTATCAGTTGCGCCTAAGGCTGCAGAATTAACAGTTGCGCCAATGGCTGCATAATTAAAAGTGTGTGTTGATTGGGTGGGGGCAGTAAGGGTGGATTGGGTGGGGGCAGTGAGGGTTGATGATGATGATGGTGATGATGAGCTGTCCATATCCTTACAATATCAAAATAAAATTAATTTAAAACAACTAAAACATAAATAAATATATACTCTCTCTCTTTCTCTCGCTTATTGCAGACAACACACCCTTTGTCTCTCAAACTCTTTGGACAAACATTTTATAAACCAATTATTTTTCCCAATATTTAGTCTATAATTAGATCTCAATTTTGAATTTCACTGAATATGTATTGGAATCTCTCTCTCTCTCTCATATCTTCGTTGCCATCATTTGGTAGATAT